>JAXIVD010002494.1:22500-32500 GCA_036785275.1 Cancer borealis
GAGCTATGAGGTCAAAAAAGGTCAAAAAAGGTTATCTCGCGGTCACATTCCTTAAGCCGCTTCCCCTCTGCTCCACACATCACACATCAAAACGCTGGAATACACACAAAAATAACTATGACTCCATTGATGTCTTAAGTCACTTCGTGACAGTCCTCCCTACCAAAAAAAAAAAAAAAATGGGTGGGGGAGAAAGATACCGCACATTATCTTTAGCTGGAGACTTAAAAAAAAATGGACCATTAAAGTTCTGAAGGAACAAAACAAAACTAGCGTTGTGGAGAGCATTGCCAAAAGAAAAGAAAACAGTTCAGCTGGTTCAGACTCGGGTAACAGCACAACAGGGCGTATAAAGCCCATACGCAACATGGCGTCAATCTCCTTTTGAATGAGCGGAACCTGTCGAGGGTGTACTCGGTAAGGTGACTGCTTAACAGGCTTCGCTCCATCAACGTCTATGTCATGGACTACTTTCGTAGTCCGCCCAGGGCTGTCCTTAAAGACCTCAGGGAACTGGTCCAAAACAGCGAGCACACTGGAGCGCTGCTCCGCTGTCAAATGGTCCAGCTCCTCCTGCAAGGCGGCTCTCGCAGCCCCATTCTCCTGCCACGCCCCTACTGAGGACGTCGACAAGGTACTGGCCACGGCCGTTTCCTCCTCCTCTTCCTCAACAGGTATGCAAGGACCTGAGAGACAAACGGGAGTGCCAGATAGGCCTCCCGAGGAAGAGTCGACAAAGCCCTTAAGCATGTTTACATGACATAAACGCTGCTGGCGACGACGACCTGGGGTAGACACCACATAGTTGGTATCACTCACCTTCTTGAGCGCCTCGAACGGTCCCTGAAACTGGGCTTCAAAAGGATCCCCCCGATGCGGCAAGAGTACTAAGACTCTGTCGCCTGGAGAAAATTCCCGTTGCACTGCTCCCTTTCCCTTGTCAAACCAATGCTTAGCACGGGTTTGACTCTCATCAAGATGTTCGGCTGCCAACTGCCAACAACGTAAAAGCTTGTGCCTAACCCCTCCTATCCACTCCAACAAGCTGAACTCTCTCTGGTCTGCTCCCAACAACGACTCCTTAATATGGGTCAGAGGACCTCTCACCTGGTGGGCAAATATTAACTCGAAAGGACTGAAACCAGTACTCTCTGAAGGGGAGTCTCTCAAGACAAACAAGACATAGGGAAGATTGTCATCCCAGTCAGTATCAAACTGAAGGGCAAACTTGTGCAGGATGCTTTTCAGAGTTTGGTGGCTACGCTCCACCACACCTTGAGTCTGGGGGTGGTAAGGACTGCTCACGGAGTGCTTAATTCTGTCATGCCCCCACTCCAACAACAAACTTTTCCTTCTCCTCTCGTTCTTGACGTTACACTTTAAAGGCCAATTAATTTAAAATGAATGAGGAGGAAACTTAATTACCAGGTTCTAAGGGGGGTTTCAGAAATAAAGTTAAAAAAAGAAACAAGTAAACAACTACACTAGATTTATTTACAAGTTACTAAAATATACACAACGGAAATTTAATTCAAAAGAGATCTGTCTACCAGAAGGGTAGTTAATTACATTGAAAGTAATTAATTAAACAAATACAAAAATACACAAGATCACGAGATTCTACCATTAACCACTACAACACAAACACAAAACAAATAAACGCCAAACAAATAAACACCAAACACAAACACAAAAACCCAACACATAAACCAAACACAAACACAAAAATTAAACACCAACTCAAAAACCCAACACAAAAACCAAACACAAAAACAAACACACACAAAGAAATAAATATAAAATAAACTAACTAACTAAACTAAATAATTGGAAACAAGGAAACGGGAACCAAGTCACTAGACTCGCTACCAAAATAATCCCTACCAAAAGAGATAAAAGAAACAGAGGTTGGATATTAAATGCGCTGAGCAGAAAATAAAACAATATCCACCTCCCCTACGTTACCCAAACCAATCCCTACCAAAAGGGAATAAATCAGAGAATGGGTATTAAATGCGCGAAGCAGAAAATGAAACAATACCCACCTCCCAACAGGTAACGAAAAAAAACACAAGGTAGACAAGCCACACTAAACTCGCTCCCAGTCTCCAATTAAAACAAACACCTTCACATACCTACACCAACACCCTATCTCTACACTAACATACATGAATATATATATATATATATATATCTATTACATACCGTTCTACGGACACCCACGCGGACCGACGCGGTGACCTCCGGCACAACCTGTCTCCTCTGCTCGGTGACCTGAATATACTGTGTCTCGGCGCTGGGTCATCCGGCCTTATATAGGGGGGGACGACTCACCCCACGCTTACCCAGTACCCGTAGTGTGAAATAAACACTATACAAAGGAATCTACCCTATAACTTATCTAACGCAACATTATCTTTACGTTAAAACATAGCAGATGAAAATACAAATATATATCCGAAATTACAACACGCTCGCTCTCTTAACAACAATGTTAGAGCTAAAAAGTATAGAACGGGTTGTAACGCTATATAAACTATCCTTAAAATTACAATAAAAATATAATAACCTTAAATTAAAATAGCAGTTCCAAAATAAAACATAATAGTGGTAATATACAACTTTCTTCATCTCCATCGCGTCACAGACGATGCATGAGATAATCACTGCATTCACCGTTTCACATCTCCTTCTTCAAATTTATACAAAACAATTTACAGCATATTTATGAAACTAAGCTTAACCTAACAAAATTAACAAAATATATGTACCCTCGTCTTGCAACACTGTTCCCCTACAAGATGTGGTTTTTGAGCTATGAAGTCAGGAAAGGTCACATTCGCGGTCACATTCCTGAAGCCGCTTCCCCCCCCTTTCACCTCACTCCACCTCACTTCCCCACATCACACATCAAAACTCTGGCATACACACAAAAATAACTATGACTCCATCTATGTCTTAAGTCACTTCGTGACAGTCCTCCCTACCAAAAAAAAAAGAAAATGGGTGGGGGAGGAAGATACCGCACATTTTCTTTAGCTGGAGACTTTAAAAAAAATGGACTATTAAAGTTCTGAAGGAACAAAACAAAACTAGCGTTGTGGAGAGCATTGCCAAAAGAAAAGAAAACAGTTCAGCTGGTTCAGACACGGGTAACAGCACAACAGGGCGTATAAAGCCCATATGCAACATGGCGTCAATCTCCTTTTGAATCAGCGGAACCTGTCGAGGGTGTACTCGGTAAGGTGACTGCTTAACAGGCTTCGCTCCATCAACGTCTATGTCATGGACTACTTTCGTAGTCCGCCCAGGGCTGTCCTTAAAGACCTCAGGGAACTGGTCCAAAACAGCGAGCACACTGGAGCGCTGCTCCGCTGTCAAATGGTCCAGCTCCTCCTGCAAGGCGGCTCTCGCAGCCCCATTCTCCTGCCACGCCCCTACTGAGGACGTCGACAAGGTACTGGCCACGGCCGTTTCCTCCTCCTCTTCCTCAACAGGTATGCAAGGACCTGAGAGACAAACGGGAGTGCCAGATAGGCCTCCCGAGGAAGAGTCGACAAAGCCCTTAAGCATGTTTACATGACATAAACGCTGCTGGCGACGACGACCTGGGGTAGACACCACATAGTTGGTATCACTCACCTTCTTGAGCACCTCGAACGGTCCCTGAAACTGGGCTTCAAAAGGATCCCCCCGATGCGGCAAGAGTACTAAGACTCTGTCGCCTGGAGAAAATTCCCGTTGCACTGCTCCCTTTCCCTTGTCAAACCAATGCTTAGCACGGGTTTGACTCTCATCAAGATGTTCGGCCGCCAACTGCCAACAACGTAAAAGCTTGTGCCTAACCCCTCCTATCCACTCCAACAAGCTGAACTCTCTCTGGTCTGCTCCCAACAACGACTCCTTAATATGGGTCAGAGGACCTCTCACCTGGTGGGCAAATATTAACTCGAAAGGACTGAAACCAGTACTCTCTGAAGGGGAGTCTCTCAAGACAAACAAGACATAGGGAAGATTGTCATCCCAGTCAGTATCAAACTGAAGGGCAAACTTGTGCAGGATGCTTTTCAGAGTTTGGTGGCTACGCTCCACCACACCTTGAGACTGGGGGTGGTAAGGACTGCTCACGGAGTGCTTAATTCCTAGAGACTTACAAAAATCATTAAAAATCCTACCACAAAAATAGCTAGCACCATCTGTCTGCACCTTACATGGGACTCCGAAAAAAGAAAAAAAAGTTGTTAAATTTCTACTAATTGCCTCCGCTGTAATCCTTCTAAGAGGTACAGCGTTAACATACCTCGAGGCTGCATCAACCATGGTGAGGAGATACTCATTACCTCTTTTGGTCTTCTTGAGAGGGCCAACGACGTCCACTTGGATGGTAGTGAAGGGTTCCGGCAGATGAGGAACCTTGACCAGCGGAACCGGCTTGATCTTCTGGTTCGGCTTCCCCATGCGTTGGCATATCAGACACTCCTTGCAATGCCTGGCCACCTCTGCCCGAATCCCTGGCCAGAAGTACAAACGGGTTAACTTCCCGAGCGTCTTCCTGACCCCCAAATGTCCGGCAAAACGTCCATCATGGGCCACCTCCAGCAGGGCCTGACGGTACTGGACCGGCACCACCAGTTGCTCCACTGAGGCCCACGCGGCATCCTCCTTCTGGAAAGTAGGCGGCAGCCACCTCCTAAACAGTAACCCCTCTTTAAGGAAGTACATGGTAGTCGGCGCGACATCCCTCTGCTGCGTCAGCGCCTGCTCCATCATGGTCGTCAAACTCTCGTCTTCCCTCTGCGCGGTGATCAAGGCCTCCCTTCCCTGGCGCACATTACCTGAGGACAAACAAGGACCGGCCGAAAGAGGCTCGGCAAACAGGGATGAAATATTGAGGTCCCCGACCTCGTTACCTTGGGTAGAACTCTGGGAAACTGGGGGTTCTGGAGTTTGGGCGGCGTTACTCATGCTGCGTGTCACAGCACAAAAGGGAAAAACTTGGGGCATATTGGCCTCCAGTTGTTCCAAATCTGCGGAGACACTAGGCTCTTCCTGCAGGACCAGAGGAGGGGTTCCTCCCATTCTTTCCCCGGCCAAATCATTGCCTAAAATGATGTCCACCCCTTTTACGGGCAACTCAGGCAAAATCGCAACTGGAGCCTCACCCTTAAAACAGTCAGAATCTAAAAAGATCCTGACCAAAGGTGCCGAATTACGGCCCCCAATGGAAGACAAGATTACCCATTCTCCTGTCTTCCCTCCAGTAACCACCCCTGCCCTAAGTAAGGTCTGTAAAGCCCCCGAGTCTCGGAGAACATTCACGGGACGAGTTACCCCGCCACCGGTTACAGACCCCCTCGACACAAAAGCTTTATAGCCAGCGTCCGGCTGGATCTCCTCGTCTCCGAGGGTAGTGTAGCGTTCCCCCACTCCTGGAGGAGGAAACACACAACCCACCGTCATTGTCTCCACTTCTGGGGACTTCTGCGTGGCCAACACTGCCTTCGCCTGCTCCTTAGGCTGGAGCCTGCGCCAGCAATAGTCTGCCTTGTGTCCCGCCTTCCCACAAAAGGAACACTTAAAAACTTCCCTCTGCCAACCTGGCGGCGCGGGCTTCGAAATACCCTTGCCTTGAGAGGGAGGGTCAAGGGAGCGCTGCTGCGTTCCCTTCCCTTTAAATTGGGAGAAGCTGTATCCCCCACCACCCGGCTTGGAACCAGACATGTAGCTTTCTCTCCTAGCTAGGGTAAAATTGTCGGCTATCGTGGCGGCCTCCTCCACCGTGGTGATGTTTCGCTGTGCCAGGTGTGACGCTACATCCCTATCCACGACCTGTACAAACGCCTCCACTAACATCAACTCCACCAGCTGGTCATAAGACACCACGTTCTGGGATCGACACCAACTCACGAAAGCCTCCCGTTTCGCCCTAGCCAACTCGAGATGACACTGCTCAGAGGTCCTTTTCAGAGCCCTAAACCTTTGTCTATAAGCTTCAGGCACCAAAGAATAAACCTGAAGGACCTGCTTTTTTACCTGATCATAGGAACAAGCGTCCGTATCAGTAAGCGCCATATACGCTTTCAGTGCCTTACCCTTGAAGCTTTGCTGCAAGAGCAAGGTCCACTGATCTCTGGGCCATGAGAGACGAATGGCAAGCCTCTCAAAACTACTGAAGAAGGTGTCTACACTTCCTTCAGTAAACGTGGGTATAAGCCTAATGGCCTTCCCCAAATCAAACATAGGAACACTGGAGCCGTTGTTCCCAGCTGCCCCTAACTCAGCTAAACGCACCTGAGTTTCGGCAAGCCTCAACTGCAGCTCCAGCCGCCTAATCTCTGGGTCAACCTGGTGCTCCCTGAGCCCCTCGTCCATCCTATCACCTTCAGTCTCTGAGTGGAGAGATTCACTTTCGACCCTAACCAAACTGATCTGTTGAAGCACCAAGCTAACAAGGTCTGCTTTCAACAGTTGGTAATAGTCTGTAGCCCCTAAATGGGTAGCGATTAACCGTAACTCAGGTACTGTTAATCCGCCTACCTCTTCGGGCGTTGGCTGGTTACCCACAAAACTCGCCGCGTCTTCGTCAGTCACGATACGCATGATGCCGAAAGACCGCGATAAACACAAAAATAATGGCTTATGTAGTCACTCGTGATCCTGGCGAGGTCGCCACTGTCATGCCCCCACTCCAACAACAAACTTTTCCTTCTCCTCTCGTTCTTGACGTTACACTTTAAAGGCCAATTAATTTAAAATGAATGAGGAGGAAACTTAATTACCAGGTTCTAAGGGGGGTTTCAGAAATAAAGTTAAAAAAAGAAACAAGTAAACAACTACACTAGATTTATTTACAAGTTACTAAAATATACACAACGGAAATTTAATTCAAAAGAGATCTGTCTACCAGAAGGGTAGTTAATTACATTGAAAGTAATTAATTAAACAAATACAAAAATACACAAGATCACGAGATTCTACCATTAACCACTACAACACAAACACAAAACAAATAAACGCCAAACAAATAAACACCAAACACAAACACAAAAACCCAACACATAAACCAAACACAAACACAAAAATTAAACACCAACTCAAAAACCCAACACAAAAACCAAACACAAAAACAAACACACACAAAGAAATAAATATAAAATAAACTAACTAACTAAACTAAATAATTGGAAACAAGGAAACGGGAACCAAGTCACTAGACTCGCTACCAAAATAATCCCTACCAAAAGAGATAAAAGAAACAGAGGTTGGATATTAAATGCGCTGAGCAGAAAATAAAACAATATCCACCTCCCCTACGTTACCCAAACCAATCCCTACCAAAAGGGAATAAATCAGAGAATGGGTATTAAATGCGCGAAGCAGAAAATGAAACAATACCCACCTCCCAACAGGTAACGAAAAAAAACACAAGGTAGACAAGCCACACTAAACTCGCTCCCAGTCTCCAATTAAAACAAACACCTTCACATACCTACACCAACACCCTATCTCTACACTAACATACATGAATATATATATATCTATTACATACCGTTCTACGGACACCCACGCGGACCGACGCGGTGACCTCCGGCACAACCTGTCTCCTCTGCTCGGTGACCTGAATATACTGTGTCTCGGCGCTGGGTCATCCGGCCTTATATAGGGGGGGACGACTCACCCCACGCTTACCCAGTACCCGTAGTGTGAAATAAACACTATACAAAGGAATCTACCCTATAACTTATCTAACGCAACATTATCTTTACGTTAAAACATAGCAGATGAAAATACAAATATATATCCGAAATTACAACACGCTCGCTCTCTTAACAACAATGTTAGAGCTAAAAAGTATAGAACGGGTTGTAACGCTATATAAACTATCCTTAAAATTACAATAAAAATATAATAACCTTAAATTAAAATAGCAGTTCCAAAATAAAACATAATAGTGGTAATATACAACTTTCTTCATCTCCATCGCGTCACAGACGATGCATGAGATAATCACTGCATTCACCGTTTCACATCTCCTTCTTCAAATTTATACAAAACAATTTACAGCATATTTATGAAACTAAGCTTAACCTAACAAAATTAACAAAATATATGTACCCTCGTCTTGCAACACTGTTCCCCTACAAGATGTGGTTTTTGAGCTATGAAGTCAGGAAAGGTCACATTCGCGGTCACATTCCTGAAGCCGCTTCCCCCCCCTTTCACCTCACTCCACCTCACTTCCCCACATCACACATCAAAACTCTGGCATACACACAAAAATAACTATGACTCCATCTATGTCTTAAGTCATTTCGTGACAATTCCTAGAGACTTACAAAAATCATTAAAAATCCTACCACAAAAATAGCTAACACCATCTGTCTGCACCTTACATGGGACTCCGAAAAAAGAAAAAAAGTTGTTAAATTTCTACTAATTGCCTCCGCTGTAATCCTTCTAAGAGGTACAGCGTTAACATACCTCGAGGCTGCGTCAACCATGGTGAGGAGATATTCATTACCTCTTTTGGTCTTCTTGAGAGGGCCAACGACGTCCACTTGGATGGTAGTGAAGGAACCTTGACCAGATGAGGAACCTTGACCAGCGGAACCGGCTTGATCTTCTGGTTCGGCTTCCCCATGCGTTGGCATATCAGACACTCCTTGCAATGCCTGGCCACCTCTGCCCGAATCCCTGGCCAGAAGTACAAACGGGTTAACTTCCCGAGCGTCTTCCTGACCCCCAAATGTCCGGCAAAACGTCCATCATGGGCCACCTCCAGCAGGGCCTGACGGTACTGGACCGGCACCACCAGTTGCTCCACTGAGGCCCACGCGGCATCCTCCTTCTGGAAAGTAGGCGGCAGCCACCTCCTAAACAGTACCCCCTCTTTAAGGAAGTACATGGTAGTCGGCGCGACATCCCTCTGCTGCGTCAGCGCCTGCTCCATCATGGTCGTCAAACTCTCGTCCTCCCTCTGCGCGGTGATCAAGGCCTCCCTTCCCTGGCGCACATTACCTGAGGACAAACAAGGACCGGCCGAAAGAGGCTCGGCAAACAGGGATGAAATATTGAGGTCCCCGACCTCGTTACCTTGGGTAGAACTCTGGGAAACTGGGGGTTCTGGAGTTTGGGCGGCGTTACTCATGCTGCGTGTCACAGCACAAAAGGGAAAAACTTGGGGCATATTGGCCTCCAGTTGTTCCAAATCTGCGGAGGCACTAGGCTCTTCCTGCAGGACCAGAGGAGGGGTTCCTCCCATTCTTTCCCCGGCCAAATCATTGCCTAAAATGATGTCCACCCCTTTTACGGGCAACTCAGGCAAAATCGCAACTGGAGCCTCACCCTTAAAACAGTCAGAATCTAAAAAGATCCTGACCAAAGGTGCCGAATTACGGCCCCCAATGGAAGACAAGATTACCCATTCTCCTGTCTTCCCTCCAGTAACCACCCCTGCCCTAAGTAAGGTCTGTCAAGCCCCCGAGTCTCGGAGAACATTCACGGGACGAGTTACCCCGCCACCGGTTACAGACCCCCTCGAAACAAAAGCCTTATATCCAGCGTCCGGCTGGATCGCCTTGTCTCCAGTAGTAGTGAAGTGTCCTCCCTCTCCTGGAGAAGGAAACACACAACCCACCGTCATTGTCTCCACTTCTGGGGACTTCTGCGTGGCCAACACTGCCTTCGCTTGCTCCTTAGGCTGGAGCCTGCGCCAGCAATAGTCTGCCTTGTGTCCCGCCTTCCCACAAAAGGAACACTTAAAAACTTCCCTCTGCCAACCTGGCGGCGCGGGCTTCGAAATACCCTTGCCTTGAAAGGGAGGGTCAAGGGAGCGCTGCTGCGTTCCCTTCCCTTTAAATTGGGAGAAGCTGTATCCCCCACCACCTGGCTTGGAACCAGACATGTAGCTTTCTCTCCTAGCTAGGGTAAAATTGTCGGCTATCGTGGCGGCCTCCTCCACCGTGGTGATGTTTCGCTGTGCCAGGTGTGACGCTACATC
>JAXIVD010002494.1:42500-45000 GCA_036785275.1 Cancer borealis
ACTCTGGCTCGTCTCTCTCTCTCCAATTATAATATTTATTTCTTTGTGTGTGTTTGTTTTGTGTTTGGTTTATGTGTTGGGTTTTTGTGTTTGTGTTATTGGTTGTGTTTATATTTCCCGACCTGTGTCTCAATCAATTAGTTTAGGTGTTTGGCGTTTATGTGTTTGGTGTTTATTTGTTTTGGTGTTTATTTGTTTTATGTTTGTGTTGTTGTGGTTTATTGTAGAATCTCGTGATCTTGTGTATTTTTGTATTTGTTTCTCTTTTTAATTAATTACTTTCAATGTAATTAACTACCCTTCTGGTAGACAGATCTCTTTTGAATTAAATTTCCGTTGTGTATATAAATATTAACTTGTAAATAAATCTAGTGTAGTTTGTTTACTTGTGTTTTTTTTAAACTTTATTTCTGAAACCCCCCTTAGAACCTGGTAATTAAGTTTCCTCCTCATTCATTTTAAATTAATTGGCCTTTAAAGTGTAACGTCAAGAACGAGAGGAGAAGGAAAAGTTTGTTGTTGGAGTGGGGGCATGACAGTGGCGACCTTGCCAGGATCACGAGTGACTACATAAGCCATTATTTTTGTGTTTATCGCGGTCTTTCGGCATCATGCGTATCGTGACTGACGAAGACGCGACGAGTTTTCTGGGTAACCAGCCAACGCCCGAAGAGGTAGGCGGATTAACAGTACCTGAGTTACGGTTAATCGCTACCCATTTAGGGGCTACAGACTATTACCAACTGTTGAAAGCAGACCTTGTTAGCTTGGTGCTTCAACAGATCAGTTTGGTTGGGGTCGAGAGTGAATCTCTCCACTCAGAGACTGAAGGTGATAGGATGGACGAGGGGCTCAGGGAGCACCAGGTTGACCCAGAGATTAGGCGGCTGGAGCTGCAGTTGAGGCTTGCCGAAACTCAGGTGCGTTTAGCTGAGTTAGGGGCAGCTGGGAACAACGGCTCCAGTGTTCCTATGTTTGATTTGGGGAAGGCCATTAGGCTTATACCCACTTTTAATGAAGGGTGTGTAGACACCTTCTTCAACAGTTTCGAGAGGCTTGCCATTCGTCTCTCATGGCCCAGAGATCAGTGGACCTTGCTCTTGCAGCAAAGCTTCAAGGGTAAGGCACTGAAAGCGTATATGGCGCTGAGTGATACGGACGCTTGCTCCTATGAAAAGGTTAAAAAGCAGGTCCTTCAGGTTTATTCTCTGGTGCCTGAGGCTTATAGGCAGAAGTTTAGGGCTCTGAGAAAGAACCCTGAACAAAGCCATTTGGAGTTGGCTAGGGCGAAGCGTGAGGCTTTTGTGAGTTGGTGCCGGTCAAAGAACGCAGAGTCCTATGACCAGCTAGTAGAGTTAGTTTTGATTGAGGCATTTGTACAGGTCGTGGACAGGGACGTAGCATCTCACTTGGCTCAGAGAAACATCACCACGGCAGAGGAAGCTGCTACCATAGCAGACAACTATGCCTTAGCCAAGAAAGACAGCTACATGTCTGGTTCCCGTCCAGGTGGTGGGGGATCCAGCTTCCCCCAACATAAAGGGAAGGGAGCGCACCAGCGCCCTCTTGACCCTCCCCCTCAAGGCAAGGGTATTTCGAAGCCCGCGTCGCCAGGTCGGCAGAGGGAAATATTTAATTGTTCGTTCTGTGGGAAGACCGGACATAAGGCAGACTATTGCTGGCGCAGGCTCCAGCCTACGGAGCCGGCAAAGGCAGTGTTGGCCACTCAAAAGTCCCCGGAGGTGGAGACAATGACAGTGGGTTGTGTGCTCCCTACTCCAGGAGAGGGAGGACACTTCACTACTACTGGAGACAAGGCGATCCAGCCGGACGCTGGATATAAGGCTTTTGTTTCGAGGAGGTCTGTAACCGGTGGCGGGGTAACTCGTCCCGTGAATGTTCTCCGAGACTCGGGGGCTTTACAGACCTTACTTAGGGCAGGGGTGGTTACTGGAGGGAAGACAGGAGAATGGGTAATCTTGACTTCCATTGGGGGCCGTAATTCGGCACCTTTGGTCAGGATCTTTTTAGATTCTGACTGTTTTAAGGGTGAGGCTCCAGTTGCGATTTTGCCTGAGTTGCCCGTAAAAGGGGTGGACATCATTTTAGGCAATGATTTGGCCGGGGAAAGAATGGGAGGAACCCCTCCTCTGGTCCTGCAGGAAGAGCCTAGTGCCTCCGCAGATTTGGAACAACTGGAGGCCAATATGCCCCAAGTTTTTCCCTTTTGTCCTGTGACACGCAGCATGAGTAACGCCGCCCAAACTCCAGAACCCCCAGTTTCCCAGAGTTCTACCCAAGGTAACGAGGTCGGGGACCTCAATATTTCATCCCTGTTTGCCGAGCCTCTTTCGGCCGGTCCTTGTTTGTCCTCAGGTAATGTGCGCCAGGGAAGGGAGGCCTTGATCACCGCGCAGAGGGAGGACGAGAGTTTGACGACCATGATGGAGCAGGCGCTGACGCAGCAGAGGGATGTCGCGCCGACTACCATGTACTTCCT
>JAXIVD010002495.1:0-12500 GCA_036785275.1 Cancer borealis
GGGAGTTATATTATTTTTTTCTCTTCATTCATTTTTGTTTTGTTTTGTTTTGTTTTCATTACCGTTACCGACTAATATTGGGCGCGGGAATTCCTCTGCAAATAGTTGTGTAAATTTTTCTTCTTTTTTTTTCTTTTTATTTCGTTCGTTGACTAGCAGGGGGTTAGAGAATTTTTTTTTTTTACAAAGGCTAGTTCGTTTGCTGCTGCTGCTGCTGCTGCTGAAAAAAAAAACCATTGTAACGTGTTATTTTTTTTCCTCTATCACTTTCCATCACTGTTCAACTCTCCACTTTCCGTGACGGACATTAATTTATAATTCGCCTCCCACCACTGTTAAGCTGCCGTGGTTTGGATGCAGAGAGCCTTTTATTTATTCAACTACCTATTTATGTATTATATTATAGATATATTCATTTATTTACGTCACTTTATTTATTTATTTATTGAACTACTTATTTATCCATTCATTTATACATATAATCATTCATTCACGTCACACACACACACACACACACACACACACACACACACACACACACACACCATACACACACACACACACACACACACACACACACACACACGAGGCTAGGATTTCCAACTCTTAGGATTGCTGGTTTCCGTTCCTGCCACAACTCGTCGACTTAATGACCGAACCTATTCTCAGCTTCGTGAACAAGGGCTACACCATGAAAGGAAACACGCTCAAATTGTCTCCACCTGGTTGGGGGATTCGAACCCAGGCGAGCACCACTCCACCACACTCATTTCTTTATATATTTTTTATGATATAGTTGTTCTTGGTTTCCTTTGCTGTGGCTTACCGTGAGTAGAATTAGATGGCTGTTTGTGGTAATCACCTTAGTAACGGTAACACTAAACATTGGGAGATGCAGTGTTATATATGATGCTACGCTGTGTGATATAGCATCACAGCATCACAGCAGTGGCGTTTCCAGCTACTCACAATCGTCTGATCCACGAACTGTCCTTTAATCATTGCCAAACATGAGTCGACGCAGCAGTTGAATGTCGGGACCTTTGTGCAACGTTCCTAACAGGTCTGCTAAGATCGTTACATTCAGATGCTGGAATTTCCCAACGTGCATCTGAGCTTGCCTTACCTTGCGTTAGGGAAGCAAGGCGAGGCGAGACGAGGCGAGGCGAGGTGAGGTGGGCGTCAGTGCCTTGTTGGCGGTCGTGGTCCCCGGTGTGTTGCAATTTGCTGGTGGTAGTAAAGTTTGGGCTGAGTCGGGTGGAAACGTGGCGAGGCTGGGTGTTGAGAGAGAGAGAGAGAGAGAGAGAGAGAGAGAGAGAGAGAGAGAGAGAGAGAGAGAGAGAGAGAGAGAGAGAGAGAGAGAGAGAGAGAGAGATAATATATTCTGCTCTATACTCATAATCTTCTTGTTACATGACATTTATTTTCTGAGTAATGTAATTATTCTTTCCGTCATAAATTTTACTTCGTCCTCTCAGCACGTGTCTGTTTTTATTTCTAGTGTTTTATTTCTCTCTTTACCCAACAGATTTTCGACTTTTTCTTTGCCTTCCCCTTTCTGTTTTGAGTCTAATGCTCTCTCGCTTTATTCGCACTGACATTGCATTTGTTTTTGTAATTTTTACGTATCGTTTTACCTTTTTCCTTAATTACATGTTTCCTGAGCGACAAAGTTTGGTGCTTTGTGTGTGTGTGTGTTTTGTGTGCTTTGTGTGTGTGTGTGTGTGTGTGTGTGTGTGTTCACTTCATCTCACTGACTGCCATTCCTCTTACCTGCCTTGCCTAGTGAAGCGTGTTATTTACTTTCGTTCTCTCTCTCATTCTTTCTTTCTTTCTTTTTTGTTAGTTTGCCATTCCATTTCTTTTTATCTATGTATATATATATATATATATGTCTTTGTGTCTCTGTATGTGTGTATGCGTGTGCGTGTGCGTGTATACCAACTGAACATTATACTCTACTGAACAGCCTAATATAACCTCATCCACTCTCACTACATCAATCAATCATCTTATGTACGACTATCATCTTCTCTTCCCTATGAGCTCTACGCATCTCTTACTCTCCCTTCCTTGGTTTTCTTTAAGTACCTGTGGCCTACGTCTAACTTTTCCTTGCCTTACTTTGCTGTCTCTTTCATTCTTGGTATCTGTCGCTAGTTTTCTGAGAAGTTTCACGAATTACCAAGGCGTGACTGACTGGTTGATGGCTTTACCCTCCTCCTCCTCCTCCTCCTCTTCTTCTTCTTCTTCTTCTTCCTCCTCCTCCTCCTCCTCCTCCTCCTCCTCCTCCTCCTCCTCCTCCTCCTCCTCCTCCTCCTCCTCCTCCTCCTTTTCCACCTCCTAATCCTCCTTCTCGTCCTGTGTTTATCTTCGCCCAGCTGTGTGTTCTTGTTGAAAAGTCTACGGTAGCTACTTTTCACATTTCACTTACTAATGGGTGTGACTTTTCAACACCTTCAGTTTTAAATGGAATCGATTATTTTATCTCTTCTATTCTGCCTTTTTCTTTTTTTAATTAATTTATTTAGTTGTGTTATTGTGCTTTTTTCTTTTGTTTTCTTATCCTTTTTTTTCTTTCTTCTCTTGGTTACTGTGTCATGTTTACTCTTAAGTGTTTTTATTTATTTTATTTGTTTTGCTCTCTCTCTCTCTCTCTCTCTCTCTCTCTCTCTCTCTCTCTCTCTCTCTCTCTCTCTCTCTCTCTCTCTCTCTCTCTCTCTCTCTCTCTCTCTCGTTAATTTCTCGTTTCACACCTTCATTTGGTTTTATTGCTCATGACAGGTCATCACACTCCTCTATTCCCTTTCCCTCTGTACGTCTCATATTTCTCTCTCTCTCTCTCTCTCTCTCTCTCTCTCTCTCTCTCTCTCTCTCTCTCTCTCTCTCTCTCTCTCTCTCTCTCTTCATCTATTCGTTCATTTTGTTTGTCTCATTACCTTTCCTTTCATTCTGTCCTTTCTTACTTACTTTCATTATTATACAATCGTCTTTTGTATCCCTTCCTCTTTCTTTTCCTTTCTCCTTCTCTTCCTCTCTTTACCTTTCTATCCCTCCTTCCCTTCCCTTTTTTTCCTTCCTCACACCCTTAACTTTACTTGGACTCAGGAAAAAAATGTGATGTTAGAAAGTTATCAGTAATTTTGTGAATTTATTTAAGGGAAGGGAGGATGTAGAGGTAAAGTCGTTCATAAAAAGAGTGAAAGATAATTTTTTAACGTTATTTTGAGGTTATTTAGTGGTTGTCTATGGCGAGAGGAGTAAGAGGAGAAGGAGAAAATATACCAAGGTCCTTTTCTATAGTGTATAATAATGACCTTACATATGGGACGATTAGTATTGTCTTAAATATTACTAGGAAACGTAAGCGTCCTTATAAAACCCACGCCCTCCCTCACACACCTACACACGCCCACTACACGCCCACTACACGCCCTCACAACGCATGCGCGACGTCCATTTCACTCCTGGAAACTTTTTTTTTATGCGGTAATTCACCTCTGTATTTCACTCGCCTTCCAATGTAATTTCCTCCCTTAGCCTCGACCTGCTATGCTATCGGTACTCTGTCAATACTTTCCCCTCGCTTCGCTATACTTTTCCCCTGAACAGTATTTTCCCAACGGTAGTAAATTTTCGCACTTTTTTTTTACATCCCATGAGTAATATATTTTTGCTCCCACATGATTTTTTTCTTAGAATATTTTTTTTTCCCTTACTCTGGGGTATAATTATTCCTCTTACTCTTATCATATTTTCCCTAAACGCTACCTGCTCCTTATATAAAAAAAAAACTATTTCAGCTACACAGTATACAGACACACTCCAATATACATAGCTTTTGTAGTACATACATACATACATACATACACTACACCTGCCCCCCTCCTCCAACAGGATACAATAAATACATCTTATCACACACAATAAGTAATAAACATATACACACACACTCCTCATTTTCCTCATTTAAAACTTCCGCCCACAAATGACCTCACATCCCTAAAAGTACACAAGTAGTGACCTCTCCCCTCTATCTCCCTTCTCCCGCCTCTCCCCTCCCCCTTTCTACAGGTACCCCTCCCCCCTCTGTCTGGTTCCTCCTCCTCCAAGGTTATCGGGTACAAAACAGTCTTCATTTATCCTGGAGCATAATTCTAGTTCGCGCGGAAATAGATGCCTGACTTGGTAATTATAGTATCGGAGTAAGGAACGGTCTTGAGGAGGAGGATAGACGTCGAAATAGATAGGGTTAAGCTAGTTGATCGATGAGTCTCGTGATAAAGTGTGATGTAAAAGAGAGAAGAAACGTTGTATCGGTGAGGAGGTGGGCGTGTCTGTCACTCTGTCATCCCTTTGCAGAACACAATGTTAGGGTTAGCTAGGAGGGTGGATCGGCAAGCTTCTCTCCCGCACCCAAACAAACTGATTTAGTGGAAGAAGGAAGGAAGGAAGGAAGGAAGGAAGGAGAAAGGATGACAAGCATAATAACGATGTGGGTTTAGATAGAGAGGAAGAAAGATGTATATATGATATGGATACGAATCTGAGTGTATGCAAGCGAAGGGAGACATGAATGAGGATGACAGATAGCGAAGTGAAAGAAGGAAATGGAAGTGTTTTATGCACTATGAAACTGTTCAATGCACCTGTGGCTGGAATTACCCAGAAAACATTATGTACACACACACACATACACACAGACATACATACATAACCCTTCTTCCCTCCCCCCAACACACACACTATAGGAACGTGCATTTGCTAACTCATTTTATTCCGTTTTTGGCTATTTCTGGCTTCAATCCTGGTCCTGAAAGGGTCGATGCATGAAACGAAGGGCGAAGAGAAGGGCAGGGCGGGGCCTTGTCTTAACCAGGTGCTGTGAGCCGCGAAGTAGAGGGGAAGACGATGGCCTGACAAGGGGTAGGAAGACAGGTGTGGTCTAGCACTGAGTAAGGGAGATTCTGCGGTAAAATAAAAAGAACTAGGGTAGGAAATAGCATAACAAGATAAATTATGGAATAGGAAATGAGGACAGAGATGGTGATGGTAATGTAATAGTATGTATGGAGTCTTGAGAGTGTGAATATGATCAATGCACGTTTTAAGTGAGGTGGTGGTACTTAAGGGTGATAAGTATGTTAGACAAGGACAGATGGGAAAGGACGGGGCTTTTTATGCCTTGTGTATAGGTGTTGTATAGGTCGCGTGGGTGAAGTGACATTGATTGAATAGTCTTGGTTGTGGTAATGGAGGTGAAAGAAGATTATAAGAGGAAGACTAGAGTTGTAAAGATATTTATAGAGCTTTTATTCCATGTTTTTCTCGTTCTATGTGACGCTGTAACTAAAATTTAATAGTTGCTCTGACCTCATTTTATTTCATTCTTATATGTTTGATTATTATTAGTAACAGAAACGATAGGAATAAAGGGAACAGTAAGCTTCTAAAATGAATACATAAATGAATAGATAACAAGAAAGTCAGGTATAAAAATCAATAAGTATAAATCGATAGTAAGATACAGTAAAGTTGAATAAATGTCATGATTTAATGTGCCATCCTTTCGCCTTTGTCAACTTTCCGTCAGACTGGGATATTGTGGCTTTGTGCAGCAAGGTGTGGTGGTGGTGGTGGTGGTGGTGGTGGTGGTGTTGGTGCGTTGATATTCATGCATGTTGTCCGCGGTTGAAATTGCACTTCATACGAGAGATTAACTGCGGTGACAGACATACTTGAAATGCTTCCAGTAAGTTAACAAAGCGCACTCACTGTTTCTAAAAGGTTTTGTTCATCTTTTTGAGTCATTAGAAAGTAGGAAATATAGAGAAATAGATTTTTATTTTTCCCGCATCAGAAGTAAAAAGGAGACCATATGTGAGAAGGTGTTAGAGTGAGGAGGTAAAAGATGCTGGTAGGGGAAAAAGAAGGAAAGAAAGAGATCTACGACTTTTTATAGAACGAAGCTGAACTCTGGTACACTCTTAAGGTTTCAATGAAGGAAGTTGTTGCCGAGTTTAGATTGAAGAAAATAAATCACTAAAAAAAGGAGTTAATGGTGCGAGTATTAGCAAATCTTAGTGCACAACAATAAAAGAAACAAGTATTTTCTTTTTTCTTTATTCATCTTTATTACGTAGTTGATAAAAATAACTTGACATTGTCCCTCTAATCTTCCAGGAACAATTTTGTCAATAATGATGATAACAAAAACAACAACAACAACATGTGGTTTGATATACGAATATAATCATGGGGAATATAATTATGGGGAGTAATTATGATGACTTGAAAATTCACCTCCTGACTCATCATTCCAAGGCAGATGTTTAGTCAGTCATTTTATTATTAGCATCGGGTGTATAATTGGCTCCATTTGCCAGTATTGGACCCGGAAGTATACAGAGAGAGAGAAAGAGAGAGAGAGAGAGAGAGAGAGAGAGAGAGAGAGAGAGAGAGAGAGAGAGAGAGAGAGAGAGAGAGAGAGAGAGAGAGAGAGAGAGAGAGAGATACAGAGAGAAAATTAGCAGTGTCACAGGAGAGTAATACAACTGATAGTGAAGAGATATATAAGTCCTTGTAGGATATGAAGTAGGATGAAGGATGTAACTCCCCGTAGGACTCCTAGAAGGACTCTACCATTAACGGATTAGTTGCATCTTTTGAGGCATCCTACGCTGGAGCTGAAACTTGGACAAAAAAGTATAAACAAAGCAATACAAAAATAATCCAGAAATGATAGTGTTTTGGCAGTTTTTACTTTACTTTTAGGAATTATCAATGTTGCTTCAATGTTTATTCTTCGTTTTGAGTTATGATAAGCGTATCCCAAATTACATTAGTGAGGCGGAAAGTCAGTAATCATTAAATATTTATTGGTTTACAGCATGTCAATTTAACGACTTAATTAAGAGTCAAAATACGAGAGACCGATCAAGAGTTTATACACATTAACGTCGAGTTTCTGTAGAATTTCAACTGCGAGAGCTTTGTACATCTACATTCACTGAGGTATTGTACTAAATGTATAACTAAATAATGATTTTTTGAAGAAGGTCGTAATTTGACACAAAACTATTTTCCATTGCACGCTGGAAGAGGCTTAGGCTAATGCGTTTTGTAGAAAAAAAAATAGTTAAATCATCATGGACTTTAAATTAGTTGGATCTGAATAATTTTTTTGTTTTTTTCTCCCTTTTTTAGAATACAAAATTAAGTTACAGTTAATTTGAAATATTATACTTTGTGAGTACATTTCACTTCCTTATTTTGTATTTCAAAGGTAAAAACTTCATAGATTTTACCATCCCAGGCTTTATATTAATGAAATAGCGATCGAGTTTCATCACACACACACACACACACACACACACACACACACACACACACACACACACACACACACACACACACACACACACACACAAAGTTACAGTTGATATGAAACACTCTCCTGTGGATGAGAAATATCACTGCTCTTCCCTCACTCTCGACAAGACACCACACGAGAAACATGCAAGCGTTGGCAGGGTTACGCGGCAAGGGGAGGCGCAAGGATAACAGTGGGAAGGGGAGGACGTGGGAAGAAGCGATAGGAAATGTGGATGAAGGGAAAAAGGAAAACTGTATAACTGCAAGGCGATCGCGAAACAGAAGGGAGACAGTCAGGAAGGCAGAGAGAAACAAAAACAGGGAGAGAAAGAGAGAGGTACTGTGTATGAAAGTAGGAATACAATGTTGAAAGTTGCAGTTAATGTGTGTAGTCTGTGAAGATGTGACCTGCTGGCAGAGTTCAAACTCCACACACTTTCACTGCCTCCGCCCTCTCCCCTACTCTTTCCAAAAAAAAAAGAAAGAAAAAAGGCCATAAAAATGCGTAAATAGTGGAATGTCATAGTTTTGGGATTTTATAAAAGAGAGAGAGAGAAAAAAGAGAGACAGACAGAGGAAAAAAACACGCTGAATTATTTACATTGAAGCTGAAAAAAATCTGGTTAGGTTAAGTTAAGTTAAATTTTATCTGTGAAACAATTAATTAGTATAGGGGTTCTTAATCTTTTGCAAGCTCAAGTCCCCCTCCTTCCTACGCCACCCACTCAACCCCTCCCCCCAACTATACCACCGTAGATAAATAGATGCTTTTTTCCCTTCTGTCCTGTGCTCGCGGCCCCTCCAGAGAGAGTGTCCACGCGCCTCCCACGGTTGAGAACTACTAAATTAACGTTATTTACTCACAGCAGAACGTCTCTCTGTCTTCTCTGTATCCATAACTGAAGACAAACATTAAAAAGAGAAAATATATAGAAGCAAAAAAAATATCCTTAAAATTCTTCTTCTTTCACCTTCGTACTTCCAATGGCTTTCAGTACCTGTGGAATAAAGGCGGAGCAGGTGTTAGCGAGGAGAGAAAAAGAGAAGATTGGATTCTCATGAGCGGATAAGTGTATGCAGAGAATGCTTAACAGGAAACCGTGGAAACAAGGATAATGCAATGTAAATGTAGATAGAAAATGCAAAGGGAATGGGTCAAAGGGCAACGCAGAGGAAGAAGAAGAGGAGGAGGAGGAGGAGGAGGTGGTGGTGGTGGTGGTGGTTAAAGGATAAATAATTTGTATCTATGTAGATTATACAATAAGTGTAAATGTAAGGCTCCTAAAGTTGGTGTGTGTGTGTGTGTGTGTGTGTGTGTGTGTGTGTGTGTGTGTGTGTGTGTGTGTGTGTGTGTGTGTGTGTGTGTGTGTGCTAGCCAATTAGTGGGTTATATAAAAGAATTTACTCAACTCGCAAAACAATGTCTCTCTCTCTCTCTCTCTCTCTCTCTCTCTCTCTCTCTCTCTCTCTCTCTCTCTCTCTCTCTCTCTCTCTCTTTCTCTTTCACTTTCTCACACACACACACACACACACACACACACACACACACACACACACACACACACACACACACACACACACACACACACACACACACTAATGAAACAATCCTGAAATGGTGCATAAGATCCTGTTGAGCAGCTGGGAAAAAAGAAGATAAAATAAAAATAAAAATAAAAATAGACATAAAGTAAAAGCAGGAGGAGGAGGAGGAGGAGGAGAAGGAGGAGGAGGAGGAGGAGGAGGAGGAGGAGGAGGAGGAGGGATACTTACTAAGGCTAGAAATTCCACTGAGAGACCACTATGGAGACGCCTTTCCTCACGAGTCCGCCAAACAGGCTTTAGAGGCGAGCACCAAATTGTCTATCTTCTAAGAGCGTCTGCCTACCTGCATTAATTAGCGTGCATCAATAGCCTTCAGGTAGGAGACTATACCTACATCTCTTCACTTCCTAACCCTTTTAAACAGAATCCAATGCCATTCTATACGTATAAACACTGATTCTCTTTAAGGAATCACGCATCTTGTCATCTATACTTCGTGGATGTACAGGACATAAGATGAGGAATAAGAGGACATTTAGTTTTCGATATAAGGTAGCCTCAAACACATCCATTCCTTGCGCCTGTCAGTGTGTGTTCCAATGTGTGGTTGTAAGTGGCTCGTGTGTCAGCTGCACCTCCACGCCCCTCTCCCCTCACCACCCCTTGGGAAATAAGTAAGGGTGTAATTGAAAGTATCTTTGGTCTGTGTATGTGTGTGTGTGTGTGTGTGTGTGTGTGTGTGTGTGTGTGTGTGTGTGTGTGTGTGTGTGTAGGGTAAGAGTTAGTATACACATCAGGCATTGAGTACTGGAGTCTTTTTTATTGTTTTGCTCTTGAGTCTAGTTGACGAGACACAAACACTGAAGAAAAATATTACGAAACAAAGGCAAAAAAACCAGCGAAGACAATACACACACACACACACACACACACACACACACACACACACACACACACACACACACACACACACACACACACACACACACACACATACACACACACACAGTGGATTGCTAGATTGCTGGGTATCCGTCCGTGTTGAGCTGCAAGGGAACAACTCCACCTCCTTCCTCTCCACTAACTCCCACCCAGAACGCTCCTCCCCTTACCTACGCCTCGCTCTGGATTTGACAATAACGTGTCTTTTATCATCCTGTCAGACCACCTTTCGCGTGGTTATTATGTGTGTGACAAGGACATGCTGTATCACACTTACCTGTCACGCGGCGCACACACTAGTCGACACATAAAGAGATTGAGTGCGTTGGGGGAGGGAGGGGGGAGGCGTGTGACGTTGATGGTGGTGATGATGTCTACATTGTATTATTAAGAAGAAAATATTGAGTGTTTAGAGAATAGGTGTTTTTTGAAACGTGAAAATTTGTATTCAGCTGAAAAATCCATATGCCTTCAATGATTTCCTTAAAAAAATATGATAATTATAATTAAAGTAAGAAGAAGAACAACAACAACAACACTAATAACAGCAGCAGCAGCAGCAGCAGCAGCAAGCAGAATCTTCAAGATAACTTAATTCTATTGATTTTCAAGTCTAGACTCTGGGGCCAAATAATCCAATCACAGTAATGGTGTTTGTAATTACATGGAACACTTCTCTATTTTTAGCATCCTTTTTTTATTCTCTCTCTCTCTCTCTCTCTCTCTCTCTCTCTCTCTCTCTCTCTCTCTCTCTCTCTCTCTCTCTCTCTCTCTCTCTCTCTCTCTCTCTCTCTCTCGCTCTCGCTCTCCAGCCAAATTATAGGTAACAAAAATTAATTGGAGCCACACACACACACACACACACACACACACACACACACACACACACACACACACACACACACACACACTTCCCCTCAAAAATCAAGTGTAATTAATTAAACGCAGAATTGCACAAACTATTTCAAGAAGATGTCTGAGAACACTGGTTTATCACCCCACACACCTGTCACACACTTGTCACACACCTGTCACACACCTGTCCTACATTTGTCCACACCTGTCCTACACCTGTCCACACCTGACACCTGTTCTCCCGGTCTTTGATGTGCCGTGACGGAAACACGTAAAGATGCATACTTGCAGCCTCCACTTTGTCATATAATTGATGTTCATTATTCTTTTACATCTCATCCACGTCCCTATTCTCATTTCCCCTTTGTCTCCTGCACCTCGTTGTCTTTTTTTATGTCTTGTTTTCTCGTCTCCTATTCCGTGCTTTTGTCATCCTCTTCCTCTTCCTCCTTCTCGTCCTCCTCTTCTCTCTCCTCTCAATCCCTTTCCCTGTTCCTGACAATGCCATCGCCGAATGCCACTGGGAAAAGGGTGTGTGGAAGCATTGGAGTTGATGGCGAACCAGTGAGGTGTGGTTTGGGAGGAGGAGGAGGAGGAGGAGGAGGAGGAGGTGGAGGTGGAGGAGAGAAGTGAAAGGGTACAAATAATAGCGTGACTGTAAGGCGATTGAGGACGTGAAGTGAAGAGGCGTCGGTGGAATCAACAACTACAGAAGGTAAAAAAAGAGGGAAAAGAAGTGAAGGTTTTTGGGAAATACTTCAAAAGGGAACTATTGGATTTATACTATCAATCAAATGTGAAAAAAAATGTGACAAGATGCTTCCTCTTTCTCCTCCTCTTCGTCCTCCTCTTCCTCTTCTTCAATACGTCAATTATTTTCTTGCGTTTCTCCTCTTCTCTCTTTCCTTCACTTCATTATTCCATTATTCGTCGCCGCTTGTACAGACATCAGAAAGAAAATCCTCGGTGAAGATGATCAAATTTACCCCAAATGCGTGAGACTGTGACGTGCGTTTGCCTTCGACCTGCGAGCAAAATGTGGTTCGTAGTGACATGCTTTGGACATTAAACTCTTCGCTTTATCGAGTAATTTCCGTTAATTTCTTTGCATTTTCTAGCTGATTACTTCATCTTTGTGTGTGTGTGTGGTGTGTGTTTTGTTACCTTGGGTTGTGTTGTGTTGCGTTGTGTTGTGTTGTGTTGTGTTGTGCTGTGTTGTGTTGTGTACAGAGTCACAGGTACAAACAAGCACACCTGTCACTTTATTAATTTATTCATATATACATCTGTTTTACGGTGAATGGATATACATTATTCAATAGCAGGAGCGGTGGCCTAGAACCAGATCCTATCTTGACCTGACTGACCCTCTAGAATCAAAGGGTGTTCTATCCGATTATCATTGAGGATTCTAATACTTATGATCCTATTTAAAGATGGGAGATGCAGAAGGGTTAGAGAAGTATTACTAATAATGCTGTTTTGTTAATCTTAAATACCAATGTACTAGTTTCTCGGACGCCTAACCTCCAATACTGTACCCAGAAGCAATTAAACAGTCTACAGATAGAAAATGATACGAGGTTGTGCAGTAATAAGCGAAAGTGAAACTGTAACAAGGTATACTTTTTAACGAAATGATTCCACGCTTTGACTCAAATTGGAGACTGAGCTTATTTCGTCCTCTGATTTCCATGATTCTACTTTACCTTAACTACGCTCCCTGTTCCCTCGTGTTTTTTTTCTTTCTGTTACTTATTGTCTGGGTACACGTTCCAAGTTAG
>JAXIVD010002495.1:17500-23407 GCA_036785275.1 Cancer borealis
TCAGTTTCTCTGCATTTTGAGCCACAAGACTTGACGTTGGTGTGACGGGAGGGGTGACAAGAGGGGTGACGGGAGGGGTGATGGGAGGCGTGACAGGGGTGAGAGCAAGTGAGTGTCTGGTTTGGTCCTCTTAACACTCTGTATATATGTAAATGTGTCTTATGAGAGTTGTATTGCACTTGTTATTCATTACTCTGCTGGTCATGTCATGTGTACTTTTGGGGAACTAGTGGTGTGTTTGTGTGTGTATGTGTAGCAGTGAATCGTTTTTTTTATTATATATCTTTTGTTTTCTTTTTTTTGTTATTGCTATTCTTAAGTTCCTATTTTTTCTTTACCTTATTCTCCTTTGATTTTCGTTTTCATCGTTTTTCTTGGATACTAAAGCAATGTTCAGGTTTTCCTCGTCTTATATTGTTGAGAAATGAAACACACACACACACACACACACACACACACACCACACACACACACACACACACACACACACACACACACACACACACACACACACACACACACACACACACCTTATAATTCCTTCTTCTTTGGTAACGTATCTCAGTAAGAGGGTTTCACTATAGCAGAATAAATTTAATGATCACTTAATGAAGTATAGTCTTTGATGAGGGAAAATTACCTATGTATATATGTATGTATGTATATATAGTACGTGTATAAGGCGTGGAGAGAAATTGTGTGTGGGTGTCTTTGCTTTGGGCTTGAATTTGGCCTGACGGATTTTTGGGCTAGAAATGTGATTGATCTTTCGGAGACAATTAGGCGGATTAAGTGACTACGCGGATGGCATTTGAAATAGGTTTGTTAAGAGAAGAGAAAGGAATGATGACTCTCTCTCTCTCTCTCTCTCTCTCTCTCTCTCTCTCTCTCTCTCTCTCTCTCTCTCTCTCTCTCTCTCTCTCTCTCTCTCTCTCTCTCTCTCTCTCTCTCTCTCTCTCTCTCTCTCCATATCGCCTTTTACGTGTATTTTATCGCTTTTTCCGTTTATTTTACGAAGGAGAGATGGCATCGTCGCTTTATTCCTTCCTTCACTTCCTCTCTTTATAGCTCCTCTCATACTCTCCTCCTCTCCTCATGTTCTTCTCCCGACCTTCATTTTTTTTTTCTTTTCCCTCTATCATTCTCTCTCTCTTTCTCATTTTCATCTGGTCCTCATCTTCCTTCTCTCATTTGTTCCCATTCTACTATTTGAGTCTCCCTTCCCATTCTTCTTTATTGTCTCTTGCCTTTGTCTCTCTTTCCTCGCGCCTCTCTTCTCCATTTCTTGAAAGTGTTGCTATGAATCTCACTTCTCTTTCGCTTCCTTGTTATTTTCTTCATTTTTCTTTCTTTTAGTTGTAATTTTTGTCCTTATCCTCGTCCCTTTACTCTCCTTTTCCTTCCCTATATGAGAGATAAAAAGAGAAAGAGAGAGAGAGATGGCTACTCGAGATGATCAGTCCATAAGGTGAATAATATAAAATAACCTTCGATTCCAATACACAGTTGATATCGATATTGGACCAGCAACGATTTGGGTGAATTTTACAAGTCGTTGCAAGATATTGATGCGCTGTAGAGGAGAAGAAAAAGTCTGTGGGTCAAGATGTTATTTCAAAGCGAGTGTCAGGTGTATAAAGAATGATTTTGTGGTTTCTTCAGGTATATTTTTCATTAGTAGAGTTACACCTGTCCTGTTATTATAGTTATTTATTTATTTCTTATTGTTATTAGACAAAAATATCATCACCATCATCATCATCAGCTGTTTTCTGCCTGAGTGACGACAAAAAATAAAAATTCACATGAAATATATTAACCTAAAGTAATTATGGGTTCAGTTAACTAATTCCAGGATGTTGAAGCTCAGTCGTGTCCTTCCTGTCATTAGTATATCATGGACAACACCAGACACAACACACATCTGACCTCGCCCATCCATCCCCTGCCCCCCTCCTCCACACCCTTTCCCTTCCCTTCCTTCCTTCCTGTTCCCCTCCAAACACCAAACACAAACACCAAGCACGTCTGACCCCTTCCATCCATCCCCTCCTCCCATACACACACACCCATTCCCTTCCTTCCTTTTCCTCCCCCGCCCACTCGCCTCCCTGCCTCCCCGACCCTCACCCGCCAACCACAGCGGGACAGGAAAAGAAAATGTATAGAGAAATAAAGAAAAGAATGAGTTGAAAATATTTAAAAATGAATAGAATAGTAATTGAAAAAGTAATAAAAATATGGTGGGGAAAAATAAAAGATTCGTTAAAATAAACTCGAACAAATCTCCCTTTTTTTTTTCTGTTTTTTCATTTTATTTATATATTTTTTTCTTATATACTTCATCTTAAAACTCCTTTGTTTGTGGTATTGAATAGCATATGTTTGTGAATCTGTAGAATTTCCTGCTGTTACTTGGGATTCAAATTTGTTTATAGAGAGTCGACTTGCAATTTCATGATTCTCTCTTGTCTCTATGATCTTCCTGTTTCTCGTGTGCTCATTTGCGTCTTCATATTCGCCATTGTCTTCTCTCCTCCTCCTCCTCTTCCTCCTCTTCCTCCTCTTCCTCCTCCTCCTCCTCCTCCTCCTCCTCCTCCTCCTCCTCCTCCTCCTCCGACTGAATTAATTGAATCCGCAATATCCAGCAGCGATTTACTTCACGCCGCTAACATGCAGTTATTAGCGGGCAACACACAGGCTGACGGTGCATGGGTAGGGGGGGAGTGTGTGTGTGTGTGTGTGTGTGTGTGTGTGTGTGTGTGTGTGTGTGTGTGTGTGTGTGTAAGTTGAAGTTGTAGTTATGGGGGTGATAATAATTTTGTGTCATTTTCTTTCTTTTTTTGAAGGTGAATTGGGTTGGGTTCGCTTTGAATTAGAATCTCCAAACACGTGTTACATTTCCACACACGCGCACTCTAATAGTTGTCATGTGACGTAATTAAGCTGTGATACGTAATGACACTTTCACTCCGGTAATTTACACCTCATTAATACTCATTAACTCGTGTTGCAACTCAGCTCAACATAAAAATAGAAACACAACCAACACTATGATAAATAACAAGCCTAATAAACAAGAAAGATTTACGTATTAAAACCACAAACTACCTTTATTAACCTTAGTGATGATCTATGTGTATGTGCTATCATCATATCAACCTATAATCCCTTGAACATTAGTGATGAATTTTAAGTAATATATTTCATTCACATCGTTGCTATACTTTCCTCTTTTGAATCTTAGTGTTAGGTGCTGAGAAGCTGTCTTGTGTGCATCAACTGGCCTTATGCAGCTTTGTTATTTTCTTATGTTCTTATGTTCTTATGTAATCCCGTAGGTCTCCATTGTCTCATCCACCGCCAGTCTGAAGATGTCGCTGGCAGTGGCAGCACCAATTAAGTCCGTGTCACCAAGCTGCAGTGAGTACAAACGTGTGTATGTATGCATGTATGTATGTATGCATGAGATATGTATAGATAGATAAAGAGATAGCGAGTGAAAGAAAAAAAATTCCTCCCAAGTGACTACCAAGGCATCGCAATCTGATATCTACATCGGTTTGCTCTTCCCTCCTCCCCTTCCCACTCCTTTCCTCCATCCATCCCCCCCTCACACACACACCCTCTCTTCATTCTTCCCCTCCTTTCCCCTCTCTTCTCCTCGTATCACCTCCCATCCTTTCATCTGGATCTGTGTACCGCATTCAGTGACGACCTCTCTCTCTTCCTCTCTCCATCTCTCTCCTTCTCCATCCCTGCTCCCTTTCCTCTCCTTTCTCTCAATCCTCCGTTTCCCTCCCCACCTCCCCTCCCTTCACCTCCTCTCTTCCTCCTCCTCCTCCCGCTGATGAGACGGATGCTGGGGGGAATTTTTGTCTTCTAAGCGAAATATCCTGATCACCCGCTCGGGAATACACTTGTGGGTTGACTTCTGCTTCTGCTTTAACTCTTGTTTTTTACCGCTTTCTGCTGCCTACTGCTGCTGATGCTGATGCTGATGTTGATGAAGAGGAGGTGTTGCGGTAATGTGGAAGAAATTTAGTACTACCACCACCACCTCCTTTGAAGCGGTTTGAGGAGTGACCTTTTTAAAGTTGATAGGCGGGTCACGAATTCAAGGTCAGGGCAGGTCATAAATTGCTACTGGTTTTGCGAAGAGTAGTTTCGTGTGTAGCGTTCCCAGTGCTGCGGCAAAGATATTACAGCCGGCCATTAACGAGCCTGTAAGGTATTTTATATATTTATGAGTTTAATATTGTCTTATCGCGTGGAAAATAGTGAAGGTTTTAGAAAATACTCCCTGGGCTTATAAGTTCTAAGGCCAAGAATTTGTTTCCTTATCCGCTGTCTTTAGAAATGCTTATTACAATAGGGATTAAAAGAATATGTATAAATAGTTGTATATGATGAAATAATTGGTAATAATGATTAATAGTGTAATTGTCTCTTTTTTTCTCATTATTTTTATTTTATAGTCTTCATAGAGTGGGAATTTAACACGCGCACACACACACACACACACACACACACACACACACACACACACACACACACACACACACACACACACACACACACACACACACACACACACACACACACACACATAGAAGGTCACGCTTACATTTGGCGGTAAATGATCATGTTACGCTACCAGTAGTTATTTTTTGGAGGGTCATTTGATCACCTCATTATGTTTCAGAGCTCATTTCATCACCTCATTAATGTCGTTAGCAAATTGGTACACTATTATTAATCATTTTTCTTATGCCACTTGTCCTCCGATTGGGTTTCTGTTTGGATTGGCGAGGTGTCGAAATAAACATAAATTTTACACATCTAATGGAAATCCTTTGAATGTTGTGTGTGAAATACTCGACATTTCCGCTAAAGGTCGAGTTTTTAAGGTTATTTTGACGTAGTTTTGATCTTTCGTATCTCACTGTGTTTTTGTGTCTTAGGAAAGGTATCAGTTTCGTTAGTTTACGTTTATTTGTGTCACGAAATGGAAAGAAGAAAAGGATGAACGAGTAGGAATGTATTGTTTTATTTACTAAGTGTGTGTTTAAAGCAAATGTATAAAAACACTAAAGGTCACCAGATGCATACTAAATGTAGTGAACTCAAAAAGGTCAGGAAAGTTACCGAGACAGGAAATCAATACAACAAAATAAATAGTATGGGAATAATTTCAACCCCCAAGTACTTTGTTCACATGTCAGTCGTGCAATTTTCCAGATCAATTCACCGTTGACAGATAAGAAGAAAAACGTCAAAACCAGCCATCGTAATTCATCATATTTGAATCACATTAGAAGTGTACCTGACTGTGACGCTAATATCATACTTTAACTTGCAAATATACGAGAACAAGGGAAGGAAATGCACCGAAAAAGAGAGAGAGAGAGAGATAGAGAGATAACACACACACACACACACACACACACACACACACACACACACACACACACACACACACACACACACACACACACACACACACACACACACACACACCTTTGAACAGTAATGCAGTTATTGTAAACCGTCTGTACTGCCTTCCGTCCCTCCAAGGCATGACAGAGGGAGGCTTTCAGGAGTAAATGAATTAGTTGTGGGAGGGAGGCTGACCGATCCTCTGTCCACACACACTAGGGTGAAGACGTGCTCAAGGAAGAGGTGCTAGTGGTGGTGGTGGTGGTGGTGGTGGTGGTGGTGGTGGTGGTGGTGGTGGTGAGAAGCTGTATTCTTCACCTCAACCGAAGCGAAAGTATCAAAGGGAAGAATGCAAGAATAGAAAGAGAAAGAGAGAGAGAGAGAGAGAGAGAGAGAGAGAGTAAGACGAAGAGGAATGGAGATAAAGAATGTGAAGGACAAATCTGAAACCCCATAAATCCTTCAAAC
>JAXIVD010002495.1:23607-59048 GCA_036785275.1 Cancer borealis
CTATTTTCTGTTCGATCTACTAACAGCCAATCTAGTTTTAGTTTTATTATCTCTTCTCTTTCTTTCTCTCTTCTTTTTGTGTCTCTTCGTACTCACATCCTTTCCTCTTTATCGTTATGCTCCTATGTTTGCTTCGTATCGTTTTGGTTTCCCTTTTTCTATCTTCTTGCGAGAGTTTGCCCAAGATTGCTACTCCATTTTCCTGTTAGAGTCGAACATCTGGCGAAAATATATGATTAAGTCTCTCTCTCTCTCTCTCTCTCTCTCTCTCTCTCTCTCTCTCTCTCTCTCTCTCTCTCTCTCTCTCTCTCTCTCTCTCTCTCGGGTGATATGACTTATCTTTGCTGTAGCTTCGCTTGTATATGCGAGAGAGAGAGAGAGAGAGAGAGAGAGAGAGAGAGAGAGAGAGAGAGAGAGAGAGAAAAAAAAAAAAGAGAGAGAGAGAGAGAGAAGAGAGGGGGGGATCGGCAGGGTGGGGACAAACCTTCAACTTAACCGTCAAAACACAACCAATATTACTATAACTACTACTACTACTACGTCACTTAAAAATCTAACCCGCGCTACTAACGGGCGGAGGCCAACCATCTAAGGTCTCCCTGAAGCCTACCAACGCCATGGGTAGAAAAAAAGAAAAAAAAACTACTACTACCACCACCACCACTACTACCACCACCACCACTACCACATGCCATCACATGCCCCTGGTCTTCCCACAGGATTCGACAGCGTGGCACTAGTCTGTCTCTTCCTTTGGGAATCCCTTCTCTCTCTCTCTCTCTCTCTCTCTCTCTCTCTCTCTCTCTCTCTCTCTCTCTCTCTCTCTCTCTCTCTCTCTCTCTCTCTCATTTTTTCTTCTTCCGTGGTGTGATAATGAGGGAGTGTTACATTTGCGTGTGTTTAAGTGTGTGTATGCATGTGTATGTATATATTTTTATACATACATACATACATACATACATACATACATACATACATAACGAGAACTTGGAAGCTGGATTTGTTTTTGAAACTTAAATCTGTCACTTTTTCCTCAGATTAATTGTGTATACATGTGTGTGTGTGTGTGTGTGTGTGTGTGTGTGTGTGTGTGTGTGTGTGTGTGTGTGTGTGTGTGTGTGTGTGTAATTAACAGGTATCATGTATGTATTATTCACCTGTAAAACGTCACATTTCCTTTCATTATTCCACCTAAAAGCACATCATTAATTACATGTTTTTATTTAATTACCTTCATTTACCTTACATTCATAACCCTCATTAAACCTTTCTCTTACTTCAATTATCTCCACTCCTCCTCCTCCTCCTCCTCCTCCTCCTCCTCCTCCTCCTGCTTCTATATTAATCTCATCCTCCACTTTTAATCACAACTCACATTCATGAAGATCTCTAAGTCACAAACACACACACACACAAAAAAACACTCAAAACACACACACACACACACACACACACCTCAATACTGCCTCCCCTCCCCCCTCCCCCCTCCTGCCACATCACATTGAGACATATCCTGTTTTCTCCCTCCCATCCTAGTGCCATCACCTTCACGAGTGCCACAGTGCCACCACCGTTACAAAAGATGGTGTTTACAAATGCTGTCTTGTATGTAAATGTCTCAGGTTTTTCTGAGCTCCGCCACGTGTCTCTTTTGCTCCTAAGTAGTAGTAGTAGTAGTAGTAGTAGTAGTAGTAGTAGTAGTAGTAGTAGTTGGTTTGAAGAATAAAATCAGTGATAGAAAAAATAGGAAAATATATGAAAAAGGAAAATATTGTCGAACGTTTTGCTAAAGATAAAAAATTGAAATAGTGATAAATAGGATACTGATATACCTCTCTCTCTCTCTCTCTCTCTCTCTCTCTCTCTCTCTCTCTCTCTCTCTCTCTCTCTCTCTCTCTCTCTCTCTCTCTTCCCCGGTGTCCTCATTCCCCGAGTCCACCTGTAGCCTCGTCCAGGGCCACACAGGTGTAAACAATTAGTGGCAGGTGACACCTTATCCGGTCAGCTGAGTTAGTCACGGCCTGTTATCATGTTTTGTGTAGGAGAGAGAGAGAGAGAGAGAGAGAGAGAGAGAGAGAGAGAGAGAGAGAGAGAGAGAGAGAGAGAGAGAGAGAGAGAGAGTTCATTTGCCTGAGGGGTAGTGGGCGGCAGGTGTTTGCCTCCGGGTGTGGGCGTGGGCGGCGCGAGGGTGTGAGGTGTTTGGGTCTTGTTATATAGACACGGGCGTGGCAGGTGGGTGGGGGAGGGTGGGGAAGGGGAGTGGGCGGCCTCGGAAGTCCTGCCGCCCACACCCCTCCGCCCATGTGACGTCATTTTGGGGCATTAGACCAGGAACTTCTCTCTCTCTCTCTCTCTCTCTCTCTCTCTCTCTCTCCTCTCTCTCTCTCTCTCTCTCTTCTCTCTCTCTCTCTCTCTCTCTCTTGTTGATTTCATAATGAATTTCCAGGTTACACAAACGTTCTGTTGTTTTTTTTCCTTCATTTTGTTCTCTCATTATCGATGTTATTCCCTCTCTCTCTCTCTCTCTCTCTCTCTCTCTCTCTCTCTCTCTCTCTCTCTCTCTCTCTCTCTCTCTCTCCAAGCGTGATTATCGTAATAGTAATGAGTCAACACCGATAGTCTCTTGTTTTTATGAGTAGATTTTCCCGCTCTTAAAATTGTATAGATATATAAAGAAAAGAAAATATAACCTTTTTTTCGTGTCCAAGATGGCGGTGCTTTGTTTACTTTCTTATTGTTTACTGGAGTTTGTTTTTTTTTCCATTGTTTTTGTTTTTTCTACGAGAATATTCAGTTTATTTTGTTTGTTTACATACTTTTTTTTTTCTCCTTTGTTCAGTATATTAGTATTTTTGTTTGTTTTATTATAATGTTTTTTTTTAATTCCCTTCAAACTCATCATTATCATTATCATTATCATTATTTTTATTATTATTATTATTATCATTATTATTTAGCATTATTGTATAGAAAATAAGAATAAGAAAACATGTTTTGAATTTAATATAGTTTTCAATCGTTGGAGAGAGAGAGAGAGAGAGAGAGAGAGAGAGAGAGAGAGAGAGAGAGAGAGAGAGAGAGAAAGAATCTTGACATGAAACATTATGAAGCGAGAAGAAAGTACTATGTCCTGTGTGCGACAGAGAGAGAGAGAGAGAGAGAGAGAGAGAAAGAGAGAGAGAGAGAGAGAGAGAGAGAGAGAGAGAGAGAGAAAGTGGCATTTGGATCTCTCTCTCTCTCTCTCTCTCTCTCTCTCTCTCTCTCTCTCTCTCTCTCTCTCTCTCTCTCTCTCTCTCTCTTTCTTTGTCCTCATTATCCCTCTTGTTTTCTTTTTATTCGCTTTCTTTGCTATGTCCTTACTGTTCTGACCTTTCCTTTCCCTTCCTTTCTATTCCTTTCTTTGTTATTTCCTTCCTTCCGTTCCTTCTACCTTTCATAATTTGTTTCCATTTTATTTCCTTATTCGTATTCTATTATCTTTTTTTTTTTTTCCTTTATCTAATTTATTTTCATTATTAATTTGTATCCATTTTTTTCCTTTACTTTATTCCCTGTTTATTCCTTCTTTCTTTATTTCCTATAATTTCCTGTTTCTTCCTTATTCTTTCCCTTTCAACCATTCGTTTATTCCTATTTCATTACCTCCCTTTCTTTTCGCTCTTAATTCCATACAGACAGACAGACAAACAGACAGACAAAGACAGAAATAGACATAAAGAAACAGACATATAGAAACAGACAGAAATAAACAGACAGAAACAGACAGACAGACCAAAACACACACACAAACAGAAACAGACAGAAACAAACAAACATACATACATACATACATACATACATACATACATACAGGTGCTATATAGTGTGACCTGTCTGTCCTGTGTTTGAGGTCAGCGGTGAGTGTGTGATGGTGGCGGCGTGACCTCAAACAAGGTATCTCAGGTGAGTTAGTTGACCTGGCAGGGAGGTGTGACCTGGGAGAGGTGATTTCTGGGAATGGCTACCATGGGAACTGTCTCTCTCTCTCTCTCTCTCTCTCTCTCTCTCTCTCTCTCTCTCTCTCTCTCTCTCTCTCTCTCTCATTTAGTAATATTTTTTGTATTACTAATTTTGAGAGACAGAGAGAGGAATAGCGGCATTACTATGCTATAACACCAATACATGTACGTACTTTAGTGTCAAAATCCCTTCATTATTACACGACTCAATGATCCTTAATGCAGGGTGAGGTGAGGCTGTGTTTTGCTAGCCAATCAGATGCCTCCCAAGAAGTGCTCCGGTGTTGTAATTGGTGGAGGCTGGTGTGGGGGAGATTAAAGTTGTTTTTCAGTGTAGTTCGTTCCTCTCCTCCCCTCTCTTTCTCCTCCTCCCCCCTCCTCTATTCCCTCTCTTTCCCCTCCTATCCTCTCTCTTTCCCTTCCTCTCCCCTCTCTTTCTCCTCCTCTATTCCCTCTCTTTCACCTTTCCCCTCCTCTTTTCTTTCTTTCTATCACCTATTATTCCTCTCTTCTCCTCCTCTCTCCTCACTTTTCCTCTCTTCCCCTCCTCTCCCTCTTCTCTTTTCCTTCCTTCACCTCATGTTCCTCTCCTCCACTTCTCTTCTCTCTCTTTAACCTCATGTCTCTCTTTTTTTCTCTTTCCCTCTCCTTCCATCATTCTCTTCCATCTCTGTTTCCTTTTATCTTCCTCTCTTCCTATTCTCTTATTTCTTCACTCACGTTCTTTCTCTCTCCTCTTCTCTCCTCCTCCTCCATGTTCCTCTTCCCTTTCTCTTCCTCTACAATTTCCTCCAATACTCACTTTCTCTCCTCTTCCCTTCTCCTTTTCCCTCCTTCCGGCCACATGTTTCCTTATTTCTCCATTTTTCATCATTATTGCATTATTTTTTTATCCTCCTCCATCCTCATCGTCTTCATAAAATATCACAATAATAATAATAGTTGATGGTTTATTGATCAAGAAAGTTTTATAAAACCATTTATAAAACATTTTATGTCTTGATTTACAAAATTCAGGTATCTATTTTAATAAAAAGTAAAATAAGCAACTGAATTAGTCAAAACAATCAAACATTTCACTATTTGTCATCATTTTTTTCTTTTCATCCTTCATTCATCGATAATCTAATGTATTTTTTCCCTCCTCCTCCTCCTCCTCCTCCTCCTCCTCCTCCTCTTCTAACTGTGGGTGTGCAAGTACTAACGTTATCTACACCCACATATGACTCCCGACACACTTTTCGTTACACACACACACACACACACACACACACACACACACACACACACACATACACACATCCTAGCTGCACACGCCCACACATACACACACGCCTACTCGTATGTACTTACACATCCATTCACTTCAACATTCTTATACATAAATATTTCTACACTGTCCTCTCTCTCTCTCTCTCTCTCTCTCTCTCTCTCTCTCTCTCTCTCTCTCTCTCTCTCTCTCTCTCTCTCCAAAAAAAAATTATTCTGTATATTCACGTTTCCTTAAAAAGTTTAATTTACACTCGTTACTTTCTCTGTTTTCTCTCGCCTTTCACTGTTTTTTTTTACCTTTCTTCCTTCCTGCAACGCTCGGAGGCTGTTCACGAATCTTTCTTTCTTTATCCTATCACAGCAGCAGGAGGAGGAGGAGGAGGAGGAGGAGGAGGAGATTAGAGCGAGTTAACAAGTGACGATAAGGGTGCTTTCCTATCAGTTATTGCCCTGATTTTACAAGTTCACACACACACACACACACACACACACACACACACACACACACACACACACACACACACACATACACATAATATTCCTACTCAACACGCCTTCACTTCACTTCCAAGGGCGTGGCGTGACAAGACCTTCAATTTCACGCCCAAATCACAGGATCAACTCTTTTTATCTCCCTCGCACGATTACACGCATTACCACCTACGTCGTATTATCTGAAACACGTAAAGATTATCACACACTCCACCTACCTTATCTCTCTCCTGCTGGGGGGGGAGGGGTTCTGGGGCCCTGGCAGTGAAGGAAGAGTGAAAGAATTGGTGTTCAGTTCAGCGGTGCGATATGGTGTGTGTGAGCGTCCGTGGATGCGTGAACAGCTGAAGTGCGCGCGGAGTGAGTGACTGCGTGTGAGGACTGAGGAGCCGCGCGTAGTGGTGGTGGTGGCTGCGAGATGATCAGTGAGAGTCTCCGGGACACCTGTTAGTTAGCGCGTGGCTTGTAGGCCGGAGAAAGGATACGAGTGTCTTAGGGGAGGAGCAGCGTGTGTGTGTGTATATGTATGTGTGTGTTCATGGTAATGGTGATAATAGTGATGGTATTTATGTATTACTATTCCTATTACTACTATTTTAACTGTTTCTGCTATGTACTACTAGTAAAAAGTGTATAAGTGTGTGTATAAGTAATACCGGCTATTGGTATAGTTTTTTTTTTGTAATGCTCAGTAGTTTTTGGCGCCAAACTCTGCATAAACAACAAGAATTATTACCTTTTTTTTTCTTCTTTATATGTAAACAATAAAATGCAGTTAAAGCTGTTTCCGGAAAGGATAGAGGCTAAAAAAATAACTAAAGAGATTGTTACATCATTTGTAAAGAGATTAGTGTTATCACCACCACCACCACCACCATCACCACCACTGTAGACACCATGTAGACAACGGAACTCTCGTAAGTGTGATGAAAGAGTGATGAATGAATAAGTGAGAAAGAATGAATGACGCGATGTGATGGAGGCCGGTCATGAGGAGATGAGATTCCGTGAATAATGGAAACAAAAAATTGAATACAAACATGATTTCTTTTTTCTCCTTCCAATGCAAACTTCTTGACGCATTATGAGTCTTCTTTTTTTTCTCTCATTTTGTTTTTTTCTGGTGGTGGTGGTGGTGTGGAGAAGGAAGAGGAATTATGGAGGAGAGAGAAGAATATAGAGGGAGATGAGAAGGAAGTGGGGGGAGTGGATGGGTGTTTGGTGGAGGTGAGGGGAAGATGGGGATGTCAGGAGGGCCTTAGAGGAAATGGGGAAATGGGGGAGTGTTTGGGAGACAGGAAGTTTCCTGTGATAACCTGAGGCTGTAGATGTAACACGTGGATATATGAACGACAGTGTGTCATCACCACCACCACACTCCCACCGTCTCCACCACCACACACACCACACTACCACCGTCTCCACCACCACACACACCACACTCCCACCGTCTCCACCACCACACACACCACACTACCACCGTCTCCACCACCACACACACCACACTACCACCACACTACCACCGTCTCCACCACCACAACCACACTACCACCATCACCACAACCACCACCACACTAACAACACCCCCACCACCACCACTACCACCATCACCACCACCACCACCACCACAAAAAGACTAATATAAAACATCAATAAACTTCATTTACACGTCGATAATTTTTTCTAATCAATAATAATAATAATGATAAGAAAAATTTTAATTTGATCTTGAGATTGGGTGGATTATTTCACTTCGTAATAATAATAATAATAATAATAATAATAATGATAATAATAATAATAATAATGCGTGTGATAGTTGTTTTTGGGGTAGAAAAATTTTGTACTAGACTTAAGGCGTCTCTGAAATTTCCTCCCTGGCGTCAATAAGACTGGAAATATGACGTTATATATTAATGACCTTTTTCCTTTTGTAGTAATAAAATAGAATGTAAAGATTACGGACATGACAAACACAGGCATTTTATTTATTTTTTTGTTTTCTCTTTCATTTTGTCAGTTTAGAACGAAAACAGTGTGATTCAAACCTTATCAGAGAGAGAGAGAGAGAGAGAGAGAGAGAGAGAGAGAGAGAGAGAGAGAGAGAGAGAGAGAGAGAGAGAGGGGGGGTAAACTATATATACTTACATACTTATCTTGGCATATAAGTGTACAAAGGATGTGTGTGATGGACTGACACATATCACTACCGAGGAGGAGGAGGAGGAGGAGGAGGAGCAGCAGCATCAGCATTGAGGGTACACAGAAAGAAGAGCGAATGTGTGTATGTGTGTGTGTGTGTGTGTGTGTGTGTGTGTGTGTGTGTGTTGTGTGCGCGCGCGCGCGTGTGTGTGTGTAGACGAAAAGGGCATAACATTAATATTTCATCGTGGTCTTCCTCCTCCTCCTCCTCCTCATCCTCATCCTCCTCCTCCTCCTCCTCCTCCTCATCCTCATCCTCCTCCTCCTCCTCCTCCTCCTCCTCCTCCTCCTCCTCCTCCTCCTCCTTCAACAATACCACTTTTTTTTTATTTAGTCCCAACATACAAAAAACTTTTCACATTCATCCATTTTCTTCCTCTTCCTAATTCTCACTCATACTCTAGATATTGGTCACCATTTTCTGTCCTCACATCATTCCAAATACCACCACTCATCCATTTCCTTCCTCTCCTCCTCCTCCTCTTCCTCCTCCTCCTCCTCCTCCTCCTCCTCCCTCCTCCTCCTCCTCCTCCTCCTCCTCCTCCTCCTTCTCTTCTTACTCATGCTATTATTGTTGACACACATCTCGTTCTTCATCTTCATTCAGTTCTGTGGTCGGGTTTTTCTGTCCTAACCGACGCTTGGTAAATAAGTAAATAAGTAAATGTCTTTGTTTCTTTATTCTTTTGTTTTATGTTTGTTTGTTTTTTTACATGAATAATAGAGAGGTGATTGAGAAAAGGTCAAGCTCTTGGAAAAAACCCTAAACATTACCCTCCCTTAGGTTTTTGACTCATAAGATTCTTCCCCACTGATGAAAATTATGAAATACACGAGCTCTCTCTCTCTCTCTCTCTCTCTCTCTCTCTCTCTCTCTCTCTCTCTCTCTCTCTCTCTCTCTCTCTCTCTCTCTCTCTCTCTCTCTTGCCCTTCCCCTTCCCCTTCCCCTTCCTCTTCCACCCACGTTTCCATTCCTAACCTTCCTCCCTTCCTCTTCCCTTCCTCTTCCCTTCCTCTTCCCTTCCTCCCTTCGTTATTGACTTTCTCTTCCTCCTTCCTCACTTCAACACCTCCCCTCACCTTCCCTCACTCTCCCTCACCTCCCTTCACCTTCCCTCACTCTCCCTCACCTCTCCTCACTCTCCCTCACTCTCCCTCACTCTTCCCTCACCTTCCCTCACTCTCCCTCACCTTCCCTTACCTTCCCTCACCTTCCCTCTAATAAACACCGCCTTAGGGATGCAGTTTTAGTCTTATTTATCCTTTTGAGAGTATCTGCTTAACACCTGTCACGCTGTTTACCTGTGTGTGTGTGTGTGTGTGTGTGTCTCTCTCTCTCTCTCTCTCTCTCTCTCTCTCTCTCTCTCTCTCTCTCTCTCTCTCTCTCTCTCTCTCTCTCTCTCTATCTCTCTCTCAGGTTCCACAGTCAGATCAGCGGACAGAAATCCACCTCTGTGTCAATTTCAACAAATGATAATGTAATCTTCTTTCCCTCCCTGTCTCTCCCTGTCCCTCCCTCTCCTCCCTGCCCCTCCCTCTGCCCCTCCCTGTCCCTCTTCCTCCCTCCCTCTTTCACCTGACCTCATTCCACGGGTCAGTAAGGGTAGGTCAACAAAAATTCTGAATCCACGCGATAGATTTAATTAGTAAGAGAAAACTATACGGTTTGCGAGTGTAAGTTAGAGATTATGAAGGGAAGAGGGCGAGTGAGGGTATAATGAGGGGTGAGGGGAGTGTGTGTGTGAGGGGATAATGAGAGGTTAGGGTACTTGTTTCCTCTCTTATTTCCCTCTTTTCCCCTCCTCTCATCTCTTCGTCCTTATGGCCGCTAAATAGTATGGGAGGGGAAGTGCGATGAGGGGAGGAGAGGGGAGGGAAGGGGAGAAAGGTGAGGGTAGGGTTGGGGAGGGAAGGGAAGGCGAAGGAAGAGAAGGTTGAGGGAAGGGAAGGGGAGAGAGGGGAGGAGAGGGTTGGGGAGGGGAGGGGAGGGGAGGTGAGGTGAGGTGAGGGGAGAAGGCCTGGCCATGCGTGGGTAAGATAGGAAAGTTTGCTCTCACTTCTACCTTATCTTTTGACGGACCCACACAATTCGACACTGGCTGGCTGTGAGGGAGGGAGGGAGGGAGGGAGGGAGGGAGCGAGAGAGGGAGGCTGGGAGGGGGGGAGCGAGGGAGGGAGGGAAGGACCTTTCTTTGTTGACTCTGAGGTCGTGTGGCTCTGGGTTGGCCTTTCTGAGCTGTCCATATCCTAATCTCCTCCTCCATCCCCCCTCCTCCCTCCTCCCTCCTCCTCCTCCTCCTCCTCCTCCTCCTCCTCCTCCTCCTCCTCCTCCTCCTCCTCCTCCTCCTCCTCCATAGAATCACCCTCCCCCTTCCCTTCACCCCGCTACTATGCGTTTTAGTACTACTGTTAATAATGATATTCACTTTTATCTCGAACAGACACTAATGATTTTGAAAAATTCACGAAAAATATGTATGTAAAATATGTATAGTAGTATCACAGAACGATGATAATAGTAATAGTCTGTTGAACCTGTTGCTGGGACGTTTAACTAATAATAATGATAATATTAATAATAATAATATTAATAATAATAATAATAATAATAATAATAATAATAATGATAATAGGAATAATAAAAAATTAATACTTGAATAAGTAGACTCAAAAAATGGTTTTATCTGGCATTTGATATTGTTTTATTGTTATAATTTTTATCATCCATCATCATCATCATCATCATCATTATCATTACAACTGCTACTACTTGTAGCTATTACCTGATAGTTACTGTTTATTAGGTGGACACACTATACTTACCTTATTATTATTATTATTATTATTATTATTATTATTATTATTATTATCGTTACTATTATTATTTTTATTATTATTATCATTATTATTATTACTATTATTATTATTGTTACTATTATTATTGTTATTATAATTTTTATTATCATGATTATTATCATCATTATTGTTATCATTATTATCATCATTATTGTTATTATTATTATTGTTATTATTACTATTATTATTATTATTATTATTATTATTATTATTATTATTACTACTACTACTACTACTACTTTACACAGGCCAAGATGCTGTCCTCCCTCCACCTACAAAGCATTAATGTGCATGACGTGTGGAAGGAAGAGGAGGAAGGTCACTCGTAAGGGTCATGTAGGGTAAGGTCAGGTGATGGGAGATATGTTTAGAAACAAGGTCAAGTAGGTGAGTCAATTTGCTTAGTTGTGGTGGGCGGGTGAAGGTGACTCATTAGGGCTGGGTGGTAAAGTAGTAGTAGTAGTAGTAGTAGTAGTAGTGATAGTAGTAGTAGTAATAGTAGTAGTGGTGGTGTTAGTAGTAGTGGTAATAGCAGTAATAGTAGCAGTAGTTGAAGTAGTAGTAGTAGCAGTAGTAGCAATAGTAGTAGTATAATAGTATAATATAATAGTTGTAATCTGTATTTCATAAGTAGGCATTTTCATTACCTTTTTTAATCCCCTTGGCTGGTTCTCCAATAGCATTAAAAAAAAATAGTAGTAGTAGTTAGTAGTAGTAGTAGGTAGTAGTAATAATAGTAGTAGTAGTAGTAGTAGTAGTAGTAATCAGCTGTGTCATGAAGTTACAATGCAGGTGTTTGAGGTTTAATAATGATAGTAATTAATAATGGTGATAATGATGATTTTGAAAGTACGTGTTGATATGATTTTCAGTATTGGTAATGTATTGAAGTATTGAGATGGTGTAGAAGTTATTCATACCAGCCCTACAGGTTATATATTTGCATGTTATGAATAATTGACTTACTTATTGAAGAGGTTATATCAGTAATTATCATGTTATTTAAAGTTATGTTTTTTCTTATACAATTTATTTATTCTCGCACATGAGGATCTGACACATAAGGAAGAATGTAAAGATAGCCTAAGTAATAGTAATCTATTTGTACCAAAGTTATGTAAGTTATATTTACATACACATCATAACAAAACTGTACACACATCTTACTAAATAATTGCAATCAGGGATGGTAATTATGGAACGATTGACTTTTGGTTCCAAGTTATCAATTTATTCCTCAACTGAGCCTTTGTTGCCCCGGGGGAAGATGAGGAGTGTTTCCTGCACCACTAAGGGTGCACAAACACACACATACTGAAACACACACACACACACACACGCACGCACGCCACACCAGCCGCCTCACTCCCCCTGCTCCTCCTCAGTGGAGTTCCCTTCGGTGGGTGAGTCGCTGTCAGAGTTAGACCTGAGCTCCAGGCCCTCTGCATCCAGACCCTCGCCCTCCGCGGCTGCTGGGGTGAGAAAGGTTGGTCAAAAAATAAATAAATAAATAAACACACACACACACACACACACACACACACACACACACACACACACACATAAAGTGTTGAGCTAATTTACTTATATTATTCAACATATTGTTATCATTGTTACATTGAATAACAAGTACATGTTTAATAAGTCATGAGTTAACTTACTTCTCTCTGCCAGTGTCTTTTCAATGAGTCGTGACATGATGTCCCTGCAGGTGGCCTCAACCCCCGCCGGCAGCCAACCGTACTTCTCTGAACACACCTTGTTGGCGCCTGTCAGGATGGCTTCCTCAAGCAGCTTCTGGATCTCCGGCACCTGGATGTCACAGTACTGCGGGAGGATCAAGGCTTGGTTGGGGAGGCAGTGGTAGTGAAGGAAGGTAAAGTCAGGTTATAACAACAAAACACTTGCAAGGATACTAAGTCAAAATGGATTCTCAGTAGATAACACATTAATCAATCTACAATCAATTATTATATCATTATAAAGATTAGGTTGTTTAATACCATCTCCTCTTATGGTCTTTAGGGATTGGATATTGATAGAGGATTCCTAACCATCTGACATCTAAATGCATTCCCTTTCTTGGTTTCTCTTCACCTTAGAGTGTCAGGATACTGGGAGTGGAATACATTCAAAGATGTAACTCATGTTTCAAAAACTCATAACATCTTTAAAAAGCTTAAACAAATAAAAAAGGAGCCTATACACGTTATCAGACAGGCCCAGCAAAGTAATTTTCTCTGTCTTACACTTGATTCTTTTCCCACAGGACAAAACAAGAGAGAGAAGGAACAGCAACAGCAAGGAAACAATTAAGGTTGAAGATAGTCAGCCTACAAGAATCACCATCATTATGAGATCAGCACCAAACAAGACATGAAAAACACCCTGGCAGCACATGTAACACCACCCAACATCACCACCACCTCAGCACCTGGTAGAACATTTGCCTGTACGGGGGTATTGTGCCAGGCCTGAAGATGTACAGTTCCTCCAGGTTCTTGTCTGTCCCTGAACACTCCTCGCTGCCGTCCTCCCCCGACTCCCCGAGGTGCAAGGACTGGATCACCGAGGTCTGGGGATGGGACGAGGGGGTGAAGGAGGAAGATGTACAAATATGTGAGAGAGAGAGATAGAATATATGTATGACACTCTCTCTCTCTCTCTCTCTCTCTCTCTCTCTCTCTCTCTCTCTCTCTCTCTCTCTCTCTCTCTCTCTCTCTCTCTCTCTCTCTCTCTCTCTCTCTCTCTCTCTCTCTCTCTCTCTCTCTCTCTCTCCACAGTATGCCTCCCCACAGTATGTCTAGACACCACAGGGGACAACACAGTGGCCTCTGATGAAAAATTCTGTATGAAAGACTGAAAATATAAGTCAATAAAGTGTAAATAAATATACAAAGACATTCTCCATAACCTATTCCAACTATACTTGATTATTAATGGTCGTGTTAATTTAATCTCTACTCGTCTGTGTTATAATATGTTTGTGTGTCTAAGGGTCTTGTAAGTTCTGCAATTACTTCCTGGGAAACTATTATGAAACTCGTAATAATGTTAATATATGTTAATCTACTTCCTTATCCTATCACTCACAACACCCCTGTAGAGTGAAGTAAATCAATGTTCAAACTTAAATCTCTGGTCTTATTTTAGCTTAATTATTTTTCTTCTATCTTATGGATGTTACGTGTCAAACAAAAGCTGAACAACAAAACAGAATTACCCAGAAACAGATCACAAACTTTAAAATACTAGTTTTGTCGTCGTATTAGAATGATTGCAAGCTTCCCGACCAGACTAAATAAGTTTTTGATTTGCCTGAGCCCAGCGGCACATCACTCACCTTCCTCCTTGATGTGTTTGCACTCTTGTAAGGCAGCACATAGTTTGAGTAACTTCTCTTGGCCTCCACTTTAGTCTTCACACCACCTGCAACACAACACAACACAGGTGAGGTGAGGTGAGGTAAGGTAAGGTAACAATGGCCATTATCAAGTACTCACTAATCTTTACTTTCTCTCTACACTGACTAACTCATGTATAACTAAAATGAATTATGGATGACCGATTGATATTATACATTTGATTGATCCCTTTGGTTCCAAGTGTATTAATGAATCTACTTTATAGCAAACTTTGGATGCATATATATAGTCTAAGTTATTTATTATCCACAACAATACAAGGTAACAACATCCTAAACTATAAACCTCAAACAAAACACGAATTTCTAAAAAAAAAAAAAAAAAAAAAAAAAAAAAAAAAAGTGATACCATGAGATTGGATAAATTTTTTGTTAGGATGCAACATACAATAGAAAAAAAATATAATAAAATAAAATAAACTTAACTATTCAGCACAATTATATAGAATAGGAGGACAAAATATAATAATGTCATGTACAAAATATAGAAAAAAACCAAGCCAATTTTGTAGTTTGTATATAAAGTCATGAATTTTGTCCTCTTATTCTATACAACTGTGCTATATAGTCAGGGTTATTCATTTATTTATCTATTTTGACCATAAAGAATAGAATAGAATAGAATAGAATAGAATAACGTACCAGCTTGTCTGATGCGGAAGTCAAAGGTTTGGTAGATCCATGCCTTGGGATCCTTCCGCGGGTCATAGCCAAGCTGTACCCAAAGGTTCCTCCATGGCCCAGTGTGGAAGTAGAAGGACATGGTGGGCAGGAGGTACTGTAAGGGAGAAAAGGAGAGGATAGATGAAAATAAGGGAAATATGCACCACTTCACTTACAGTATTTTACGGCTTACAAGACGCTGCATCTTGGAAGACGCACCCTAATATTGGAGGGACATTTTGAGAGAGAAAAAATTAAGTCATTCTCACACAAAAACAGCTTCACCATATCCATGAATTTATGTAACCTTTTTTTTAAACTATCTATTGTCTCAGCACTCACCACAAGTTTGCTGGAGCACTCACCACAAATGTACAACTAGGTAATTACAACTACCGTTGGTAAATACACACACACTGAAATAGTTGTTGTTGTTGTGGTTGGGTTCAGGAAGGTTTATGATATTGTAACAAGTAAGTACTGAGGTTATATCATATAAAAGGCTGAATTGAATAGTTACTTAAGTTAACCTCATAATGTAATGACATCATACAAATCCACGTCCCTATCGGGCGAGCCAATACAACAACATTCGTCTTGGAAGACGCACAAGTATTTTACATGGTATTTTTTAGGGAAAAAAAAGTGCGTCTTGTAAGCCGTAAAATACGGTAATCTCATCACATCCTTTTGATTTCATGACCCCTCTTTGACCTCATTTTGACCTCACCTTCAGTTTGTCTTTCTTGTAGTCCAGCCTGACCCTGAGTGCATTTTTAGACCATATCGGACGCTTCTCGAACTCCCTCTGTAGGCTTTGGTAGGAGTCGCTGTCCATGAACTTGATCCGGACTTGTGATAGTGCTCCAGGTAACGGCTCCTTCGGGATGTCACCGTCCTGAGGGGAGACCGAGGTGATGGTGGGTTTTTTGTATTTCTCTATGTGGGTTTTTTGTATCTCTGTATGTGGATGTTTTTGTGATAAATTTAAGTTGTTTTGATGTGTTTTTTGTATTTATTTATTTTTTGTACTTTAAGAAATTATGTCAATAAACTTATTACTCACTCTTATGTTATTGATTTTCTTTTTCTTTACAAGATTATTACATCTGATTGTTATTTATTTTTGTTTAAGTTTCTTTTTGTGATTATTTGTATTATTTCATTAAGTTTTTTTTTCCTTTAACTAGATCATTACATTTGATTTTTATTTCTTTATCAATTTTCTTTATCTACAGACACACACACACACACACACACACACACACACACACACACACACACACACACACACACACACACACACACACATACACACACACACAAGGTCAATTTTAAGAAATATAAAAGTGAACAAGAGGAGGCAGAACAAAGCAAAAAGTCCAACACACACACACACACACACACACGTACACCATTACTCTAACCTTGAAGGAGTGAATGATTGCAAAGTGAGTCCTTCTCTGTCGTGTCCTTGCAATGATGTTTTCAGGCACCTTCATCTTTGTCTCATTATTCTTTTCTCTCCTGTAGCGGTAATCCTGGAGTGAGGGAGAAAAGAGGTGGTGTTATAGATAGATAAATAGATAGATAGATAGTTATTATTTCAGCATTTACTTATCTTATAACTCTCCTGTACTGTGCTCTAGCCTGCTGTATAGATAGATAGATATTGATAAGCTCTGAAACTCTCTACCTGAATCTATATTTCCACCTTCCTTCCAACACCTTGTACTCATTTAATAGAGGAGTATCAACACACCTGCAACACTAATTTTCCCTCATTTATTTTATTACTCTTTCTTCTATAGGAAACCAGCAAGTGGGCTTTTTTTATTACGTATTTTATTTCCTTTGGCCGGTTCTCCAATAGCATAAAAAAAGATATTTAACCTATACTAATTATTTTGACCTGTATCTGAATTTGTCTAGCTTGAAGGGTACCTGAGGGGTGTCCATGCGGGTGAAGGCTGCGGGGGGGAGGTAGAGGGGAGCAGGCTGGTTGAGCCAATCAGCCGTTTCCATTCCCTGTGGCACCAGCTGGTCATACACACACACTTGCTGCGTCCCATCCTCACTCACAGACAACGGCAGGAATTGGAAGTCACACAAACCTGAAAAAAATACACACACACTGCACAAACATGATCGTGTAAACCTAATTTTGTCGCGCACACGCACACACACACACGTCCCACCTCGTCACAGGGCATGTAAAATAAACTAGGTGAGAAGGTGTATGTAATTGTTTCAAGGGATAAATAATACATGAATAAACATACAACACTTTCCATTATCATAAGGAATTGATTTATACGTAAGAATAAATGACATCAATAAGAATAGGTGAAAGCTCTTTTATTTGAATTATTATTGTCAGCCTTTCAAGATCCCAGAGCCAGCCATCAAAATACACCAATACAAACCATGACATTCAGAGACTTTTTATACATATTTATCATACATACATCACTTGGTTGGCTTCTAATAACACACACACACACACACACAGACAAAAGCACCACAACACCACTTAGCCTTGAGTGTCTTGTTGAGAACTTAATATTGAACTTGTAGATGGTATATGTTAAAACCTATTGAACTTGTAGATGGTATGTGTGGTTAGAACTTACTACTGAACTTATATGTGGTGTGTATGACTCCCATGAGCTCTGTCCTGAGGTTGGAGGTGGTGCTGGGTTGGTCTGAGGTGGCGGGGTTCTCGTTCACCCCAACCTCTGTGCCGGCAGCTGAGGGGAAGGTGGAAGGCATTCATTAAGTCCTCGGAAGTAAAATTTAAGGTAAGTTTGAAGGATTTATTATTACTTTTTTTTTTATATATACTTGCTTGTCCTGGATTTGTGAGGATTAATATAGAAGTAGAATTATTATCAGGTATAATGTATGGGAACTGTTATATACTTCTTCTTTTTTATATATAATATTTCACTTCATCCCACGTACTAAGGAATAAAATGTGGATGAAAATTGAAATAAAAAGATAATAAATAAATAAATATATAAATAAATGGAAATAAAAGATACCAGTCAGAACACAAAGAAAAAAAAAACACGAGAAAATCAAAACATAAAACATGAAACAAAAACCAACTACAAAGACAATAAAATAAAGTAGAGAACAAGAAAGGAAAAAAAATAATAAATCTTGAGTGAGTCTTACCTTCCTCCACACTCTCTGTCGTCTTCTCCTTGTCCTTGTTCTTCTTCTTCTTCCTTCCTCGCCGTCTCACCACACGCAGCAGCAGCGCCGTGGTGTTGTGGCGTTCACCACACGTCGGCTTGCAGTACACATCACTCGGACGGAAACGCAGCTCCATCCGCCGGTTGTCCTCGCAGTAAACCTACACGGATGATGGTTAACGGATAACCCAATGTGTACAAAATCAATGACTGTCTTTGGAAAATCATGAGTATAATGGAAACAAGCTAATGTATCAATATAAAAATAAGATGAATAAATAATATAAAAAAAGCTCCTAGACTAGATTAGGTTAACTCCATAGGCCTAAAGAAGTGCCAAAAACCCTTGCAGTGCCATATTTTTAGGCACTCAGTACTGCCAATGTTCATAGAAACTAGACCAGAGTTACCAATGCTGCAATTTTGAACAAGAGAAGTAAAACTGAGCCTCTTAACACATTTATTCTAAGCATATAAGATGTAATTAAATGATATTGAAGCAAATTACTAAAGTTTTGAGCATTCTTGACAAGTTTTCGGCATAAATAGAATAAAACTTTCTGGATCTTTACACCAAGACATACAGGAAGTGATGACAAGAGGGAGAGAGAAACACCACAAGGAAGGAAGGAAAGTCATCTCACTTCTGATATCTTTGTAGTTTCTAATAGATATATAAAAAAACAAAAACTTTATCAACACCTATACCAATGAAGTGATCACAAGTAAGGGAGAGAAAAAACAAAAAAAGAAGGACATCTCACCTCTGATATTTTCTCGAGTCCTCCCAGAGTGTCTATCATGCTGTCCACATTCTGCACCAGCCCCGGGTACTCAATGCAAACAAACTGACGCAGCTTCCCAGTGCCGGTCATCACTCCACCGCTTGTGCCGCTGCTGCTGCTGCTACCACCACCATGAGACATCCTGCGAACTAATAATAATAATAGTAATAATTTTTTTTTTTCGCCAAGAGGCATAGACAACATGAATAATAAAAAAGTAATACAGTCAAAAAACCTCAAGATATTGATAATCTAAGATGATGAAGTGTTGATGTGTTAGTCTGGGTTTACTTTTACCAACATGTTCTGGGTTTGAATCCCAGGTCAGTTAGAGACAAAATAGGTTTGTCTTGTTCAACGCTGTAACCCTTGCCTGCCTAGCACTAAATAATAAGAGAAAGGAAATGGGTGCATGAAATAAATTTGTCAAGGGTGAAGTTTGGTGAAAATCATCATCTTATGCAAGAGTTGGAAGACAATGAAGAAGAATTAAAACAATACTTCAGATTATCGGCCGCTCAGTTCAATGAAACTCTCACTTATCAAACAAGATATAAAAAAAACAAGATACAATGCTCCCTCAAATTTTGCAACCGAGGACAATCTCCATCTCCACAAGCCCAGGTACAGTAAAATGGTCATTTAAATTAATTTTCTTATGAATAATAATAACATTTATGTTTTTCTGTATTTTTCTTTATTATAGGATGCATAATTACATGTATTTGTGTACAAACAAGGACAAAAATTAGACTAAAATCACCATAAGATTACTGATTCCAATTTTGCTAATTCAAATTTTGTGGCTTGCAATGTTGACCAATTTCAAGCAAAATTGGAGGGAGTATTGTACCAAGAACAGGAAATACATGACTGTGAAGGAAAGACTAGTCATTACTTTGAGGTGAGTGAGAAAGATCTGTATTGTTTAAAGTTTATTCATAATTATCAAAGCAAGTTTCATCGTCTAAACACAAGGTTATTCATAATTCACTATCTCTTCAAATTGGGGATGGTACTGGGGAGGGGATGTGTTGTACTGGGAAGGGTGTGTGATGTACTGGGGAGGATGTGTTGTACTGGGGAGGGTGTGTTGTACTGGGAAGGGTGTGTGTTGTACTGGGGAGGGTGTGTGTTGTACTGGGGAGGGTGTGTGTTGTACTGGGAAGGGTGTGTGTTGTACTGGGAAGGGTGTGTGTTGTACTGGGAAGGGTGTGTGTTGTACTGGGAAGGGTGTATGTTGTACTGGGGAGGGTGTGTGTTGTACTGGGGAGGGTGTGTTGTACTGGGAAGGGTGTGTGTTGTACTGGGGAGGGTGTGTGTTGTACTGGGGAGGGTGTGTTGTACTGGGAAGGGTGTGTGTTGTACTGGGGAGGGTGTGTGTTGTACTGGGGAGGGTGTGTGTTGTACTGGGAAGGGTGTGTGTTGTACTGGGGAGGGTGTGTGTTGTACTGGGGAGGGTGTGTTGTACTGGGGAGGGTGTGTTGTACTGGGAAGGGTGTGTTGTACTGGGGAGGGTGTGTGTTGTACTGGGGAGGGTGTGTGTTGTACTGGGGAGAGTGTGTGTTGTACTGGGAAGGGTGTGTGTTGTACTGGGGAGGGTGTGTGTTGTACTGGGAAGGGTGTGTGTTGTACTGGGGAGGGTGTGTTGTACTGGGGAGGGTGTGTTGTACTGAGGAGGGTGTGTGTTGTACTGGGGAGGGTGTGTGTTGTACTGGGAAGGGTGTGTGTTGTACTGGGAAGGGTGTGTGTTGTACTGGGAAGGGTGTGTATTGTACTGGGAAGGGTGTGTGTTGTACTGAGGAGGGTGTGTGTTGTACTGAGGAGGGTGTGTGTTGTACTGGGGAGGGTGTGTGTTGTACTGGGGAGGGTGTGTTGTACTGGGGAGGGGGTGTGTTGTACTGGGGAGGGTGTGTGTTGTACTGGGGAGGGTGTGTGTTGTACTGGGGAGGATGTGTGTTGTACTAGGGAGGGTGTGTGTTGTACTGGGGAGGGTGTGTGTTGTACTGGGGAGGGTGTGTACAGTACTGGGGTGTAATGTTGTCGAGAGTTTGTGTTTACAGATGATTATGTTTCGTCTTGTTCCTCTGCTTGAATAATAATATCTAGAATGTCTTTCTTGACCTTGTTTTGCATCCTACGGGACAATTTTCTAGTTGACTGGCAAACACTTATGAAAAAATGATCCAAGTCATCTTTCTGTGTAACAATTTCTTTTTTCTTGTGAAAGTATGCAATGACCTTCTCAACGTCACGGGAGGCACTGGAGTTGTGGTTGGCTTTACTAGTATATAAATCTTCTTCTCTACTAATGGGGGAATCAATATCCAGCGAGGGTTTAATTTCAAACTCTACTTGGTCTGTTGTATCATCACCATATTCCATGACGTCCTCCATGTTTAGGTAAGTCCTGAAATAAATGGAATCAGTCACAGCTTTGTTGTGTGTGTGTGTGTGTGTGTGTGTGTGTGTGTGTGTGTGTGTGTGTGTATATATATATATATATATATATATATATATATATATATATATATATATATATATATATATATATATATATATATATATATATATATAATCGGTATTGATGAACATACTGGTGTTTCTCTATTCATTATATGTACTTATTCAAAGTTAACATAACTATTTAAACTTACTCTCGTGGCATCATAAATGGAATCAAAAACTCCATCTGTTTCTCATATCGCCAAAGCTTTGTTTTCTTGACTGCCTGTCCATTTGGTGTTTTCTTGCGAGCAAGTGCTTGGCGGAAGCAATCCCGTAGTTTTTTCCATTCATGTTTAGCAGTCTTACCTGAAGACAAAAAGCCATCAATCAGTAACCTTATATATATAATGTAATTTATATCCATCTTACTATATATTTCAAGTATTGGCAACAGGAGACACTTTCCGTATGGTTGGCTATAGAGTGGGATTTTTAACAGTTTCAAAAATCGTCAATGAAGTATGTGATGCTATATGGAAAAACATGTAACCTCTGTTCATTTTGGCAAAATTTTAATTAAGGGATTATTTTTTATTGTTATGTATTGTGTTGATGAATCTTATAAATGAAGGTATTAGAATTACTTACTATCAATGTGAAGTGTTTTGGCAATGTCCTCCCAGCAGCAGTCCTTATTTGCTGCATCTCTGTAGCTCTCCGTAGTAATGTCATACAAGCACGGGTATTTGTGTACTTCTTCTATCAGTTGCTCATTCATGGCTGCAGATTGTAGATCACTTGCAGTATATGGTGACTCGCGGCCCGTGACCAACTGTCAAGTGTCAACATATTGGGGTGGGGGTAGAGGTCCGAGGGATTCCTAAAATATAAGGCTCCCTCTAATTTTGCAGTATATTGGTCGACATTGCAGGCCGTAAAATTTTTATTCGCAAAATTGGAATCCTTAACCTTTTGGTGATTTTAGTCATATATTTTTCCTTGTTTGTACACAAATACATGTAATTATACATCCTACAATAAAGAAAAATGCAGAAAAACATAAACATTATCATTATCCATAAGAAAATTAATTTAAATGACCATTTTACTGTACCGTAAAATTGGAATATCGCAAAATTGGAGGGAGCACTGTACTCAGCTGCACATGTGTTAACAAAGCTATGTTTCTAAAATATCACTAACTCAGTAACAGATCAAGCTATGCGCACGTAGCCGGTGTGAACACACTTATTGAAAATACACACAGGCGACTGAAAGCCACGTAGCTTTGCTCCCAGTGTGAACCAGCCTTTAACCATCCTACAGACTTGTGGATTTGTAGAATTAATTGCAACCTATGGTATATTTTCATCATTTTTTCTACTCAGAGAATTTTTTAAATTTATTTGCCAATCGATTTTGATCTTTTTAAACTATGCTGTACAAAGGAATAATTTAATACTTTCAGCTAAGTTTCAGGTCATTTCACCGGAAGCTTTTATTTTAAAAAAATTAATTTATATGGTTTAAGAAAGAAATTAAAATCATTATGGTGGATTTAATACTTCACCAATGTTGATGAAAAAGATATCAGATATTCCTTATCAAATTACCAATTAATAGACAAAGCACCTTGTTCAATTAAGTTTTTAGTTTAGAAGCTAATAATTTTTGTTTAATGGTATCATTTCTTTTAGTAAAAAATATTTTTCATGATAGATACTCATTAAATATAACAGAGTTGTTCTGAAATATTACAAATATTTTTTTCTTTTTTTAAATCATATCTCATTTCAATTCTGCGTCTATTTTTTTTTTCATTATATTTAATATATATACGTAATTGACATCATTCTGGTGCACCTCAAGGCACTGTTCTAGGCCCCTTCTTTTCTTACTTTATATTAATGATCTTCCCTTATCAACACCTAACTCTTCCACTAGAGTTTTTGTTGACAACAGTTTGCTTTTTGTTTTGTGTGTATAGCATACAAACACACATACTTCCCATGCACCATATGCGACTGGAATACGCTCCCCAAACACATTTAGGAATCCAAAACAAAACTTATTAACAAAATAAATTCACACACACCTGTCACCACAACACCCTTACACTAACCATTATACTTGATTCACTCCCCTTCCTACACACCCCCTCCTCCCAACAGCCAACTCCTCATACATGCGTGATATGCACCGCAGCTGCACATTATTACTCAGAATCACAATCAGAATTTAACCACAGCGGGGCCGAGGATGGCAGAGTCTGTTTGAATACTGTTGTGGTTTATATTGCCTTCCTCTGACCTCCACTGCTGCTGCATTAAGGTAAGAGTCACTATAATTAGGTATATAGAGGCAGAAAATACTATAATGGGTAGAACGTGCCGTCTAAGAACACTCCCTAGCCTAGCCCTCAGTACCAGGATACACCTCAAATTCCATACCAGACCATACCAGACGCTTGGTAGGGAAGTAAGGATGGATCACCACGGCTCTCACAGCCACTTCAACACATCAAGTAATCATTATTTCACGTTGTGTAACGCCAATTAACTTAACTTTCCTCCACATTGAAACACTTACTGTTCTTATAATATCATGGTTTGTGTTGCAATGCCTCCACGCCCTTTGGTTTTCCAGTGATGATAAAATGAAGACAAGTAATTGCACTCGCCGCGTGTCTACCCCTCCTCTTCTTCTTCTTCTTGTATCTTGTTATTGTTTACTTTCCTCTTTCTCTTCTTATGTTGAAGAGAATAATAATATACTGAAATAAATATATGTAACTACCTAATATATTAAGTCAGTATTTAAGCCAAAGAAAACATCAATTGAATAAAAAATATGGGTATATATTATGAATTACACATAAAAAATCCATAACTTGAACCATTTTTATGTCAAAATTTACACACAAGAAGAGGAAGGATTTTAAAGTAAACATAATTCCTCTCCTCAACTTTATTATCTTTTTTTGACGTTATTTCACCGTTTTAAAGCCTTGACACAGGTAAAGAAGCCAACATGAAGCGGCAGCAGTATATTGAGATAGTAAAAGGCATCACTGAAGCTTGTAATAATGGCGAAGGGAATAATATTGTGGCAGCCTTAGTCAAGAAGTTTCCTGAGTATGTATATATTTATTGTATTGCTTTATCATATCAGCGTGTATTTGAGTGTATGATTGTATGATCGAATGTTTGTATAATTATATGATTCTATGGATGGATTTCAGTGTATATTTATGATTTTCTTTTGTATTGTGTAATTGTACTTTTCGGTTGTGTAATAGTAGTTTTCTGTTATGTTTACTTATTTACAGCCTTAAGAAGAGCACCTTGGGCAGCATCAGTACCCAGGAGGTGCAGCGGAAGGTGAAGAAAAACTTCCATCGATTAAACACAACAGAGAAAGCATCAGGAATATTCAAAAGGTTCTTATTCCTATACATTATTACACTTATTATTCACTCTTATGTTGCTGCTCTTCATGTTCACTGGTATTTGTCGTTTATAGTTTTTATGTAACTTTTTTTAATATGTTAAGTGTTTGCTATGTGTATGTTTAATTTTGTAAAGTTTAAATTAATATTACACATTGTGAATGGCTTAAATCAATTCATTTCATCTCATGACCTTCAGATATATACAGCCAATAGAATATACTAAGAATTAACCTCTAAATGGATATAAATTGTAGCAACAGTGCCTTTCCTCTGGCTGTCCCTAGCTACACGACGCGGGTGGCTGAGGGTGAGGCTCCGGGTGTGGTGGTGAGGATGGCCCAGGAGTTGGATTACAGCCCTGCCATGCTAGCTAAGTTGGTCCTGGAACACCACCTCAAGGCCACCTGTCCTGACATCAACAGTGGGTATTGCGTTGTGTTGTGTTGCTTTTTGTTTTGATGGATTCTGTGATGGTTGTAATTTTTTTTTTCCATCAGACAACCTACATACATACATACATACATACATACATAACTTTCCCTTCCTCTCCACAGTAAACAAGTCCCAAATCAACAGCCTTCTAAGGGACACCACACTCATAGACGACAGAGATCTCAGCTATGAAGTCTACCTGGTGAGTCTATATAATTCAACACAGCTAGTTAGACTCATGGAATTAATGCATAGTTTGTTTTGAATAGATGCAGTATTGTGTTAATGTATTATTTGTATGATGTTGATTCCTCCCTTCAGTGCCTGCTTGAGGATGATGTGTACGGACCCTTTGCAGACAGTATAAAGCAGTGAGTATATGGTATTGATGTGATAGAAATGTATAAGAGTGTGATAGATGTGAGTATGTGTGTAATATGTATAGCACTAACACCCTTCCTTCCTTTCCTTTCCCTTCCTTTCCTTTCCTTTCCTTCCTGCAGTTCCATTGGCCAGGAATACGAGTTTCTCCTTCGCCAAGAACTGGATAAACTCAACATTAGTTACCACGCCGAGGATGAACTGCGCTCCCGCGGCTACGACAAAACACCCGACATAAAGCTGGACATTCCCATCGGTGAGTCCAACACAAACACACAAAGAAAATAATAATAAATAAATAAACAAAATCACCTTAATTATCATCCTACTGTTATGTATATTATCTCTCCCTCAACTCTCTCTCTCTCTCTCTCTCTCTCCTCCGTGCCCTCAGCGGTGGATGGACACGTCATCAATTGGATAGAGAGCAAGGCATCTTTCGGCGACGAGGAGAGTCATCGATCATACCTCAAGGATCAGTTCTGGAGTTATTGGAATAGGTGAGAATATTTTCATCAATGTAACTTCCTTCTTTCCTTCCTTCCTTCCTTCCTTTCTTTCTTTCTTTCTTTCTTTCTTTCTTTCTTTTTCTTTCTTTTTCTTTCTTTCTTTCTTTCTTTCTTTCTTTCTTTCTTTCTTTCTTTCTTCCTTCCTTCCTTCCTTCCTTCCTTCCTTCCTTCCTTCTTTCCTTCCTTCCTTCGTTCTACATCCCATCACTCTATTTCTATTAACCCGTACATCCTTCCTTTATCCATTTATTCCTTCTTCCCTCCTTTATCCATATACTCCTTCCTCCCTCAGGTTCGGCCCGGGGCTTGTGATCTACTGGTTTGGTTTCATCGAGGAGCTGGACGAACACCGTGAAAAGGGCATCATGTTACGAGACTCCTTCCCTAACACTATCACCTTCATGGATCCTCTCTCTCTAAACTGACACCTTCACCACTCACCATCACCCTCACCTTCACCTTCACCTTCGTGTCTACACCTATCGCTTCCTCCATCACTTTCATGCAACCCATTTTTCTCAGCTAATATATGTGTTTCTCCATCATCAATAACTTCATGTTCATCATCTCCTCCTCCTCCTCCTCCTCCTCCTCCTCCTCCTCCTCCTCCTCCTCCTCCTCCTCCTCCTCCTCCTCCTCCTCCTCCTCCTCCTCCTCCTCCTCTTCCTCCCCCCTCACCACCACAGTAGATGTAAAATAGTAATTGTTAATAGTAAAACAGATCAACAATAAAAATTCATAGTAGTGGTTGGTGACTGTGATTTGATGTTACTTTTTGGCGGGAAAAAACAGAGAGGGGAAAAGGGGGAGACTTAAACCTAGTGTGAATAAATGTATATAGAAAAAGTAAAGTATAGTTATGGAAGATTAAATTGAATAACTATGTGTCAATAGATGTTATAATATAGTGTTGTTAGAGGATAAAGATGAGAGAGAAAATGTGAAGAATGTTGCAGCTCCTGATAAATTAGACACAAAGATGAAGAAAAAAAAAAAGAAAATGCTTAATAATAGTCAACGTTAATAATAGATAAAAATAAACATAGTGATTCCTGACTATCTATGGAACATGAACAGGAACAAAGAACGATGAAAATGAACAAGTTGATAAAGAACAGAATAACCCAATAGCAATAATTAGTAAGAAAATGCATACTCTTTAGTTAGTGTTGATGTTATAAGGAATGAGATACACTAAATACAATTATGAAACCTTGATAATAAAAAAAACACTTACCTGTAATAGAGTTGTGAATGTTAATGATGTAATGTGTTTGTCTGAAGAGTAAATCACCACCACACCTGTAAGAATATAAATAAAGGTAATACAGGTGACAGACAGACTATGTTTTCCTTCATGCTTGAGGTGATAATGTAGAATAATAATAACACATTTTCCATAGTATAAATCTCCTTTTATTCCTCCACAGTGACATAGCAAATACCTGTTCTTATGTAAAGCCAATATTTGATCAAGCTCAGATCAAAGAGATACTTAATCTAATTCACCTGTAACTTAAAAATATAACTTAAAACTGTAATGATAATAGGAGGCAAATGACACGTGGAATCTTACTAACCTTTCCTTTCACAAAATTCACATCACCTTGAGTTGAGGAAAATAAAAAAAATAAAATAAAAATAAAAAATCATACATTACTATAGTCTATTAAATTCAACTTGATAGAGAGGCTCCTCCTTTTCCTTCTTTTTTGAGGCACATTTCTCACTGGTATAGAAAACGATCCTTATCTCTTAGTTATCATTTGGTCAAGTATAAAATTGACTTTCTATTGCACTAAATCATGAGAGTCGTGCACGATTATAAAATGGTAATACTTCTACAAAAAGTCAGTTTGATAATGGGTAAAATGATCATCAGGAATCACCATTATTCTCTTTGTCTAAGGGAAATTGCATCTGCCTGGAGGTTAATGGGTGGCAGGGCAGGCAAGGGGGAAGGTTTACCCATTAACACAACCAGAAAAGACAATACAAAATGACATGTGGTGGAAGCAAACAAGTTCTAATCAACAGTTATCAAATATCTCCCCTTCACAGCCACTCAGAACATGCAAACTTCAATACTGTTAAGTCCCAAAACCTTTAACAAATTCAACTTTAATCCATTACTATTCAATCACTTCCTCAACATTACTAAGCAGACAAAGGTAATATAAGACTACAATTCCTCCAAGGTGTTTACATGAAACCTTCCATAACTTTCCCTTACCGGGTGTTGGGGGACTGTTTCGGGGACTGTTTTTCAGGTGTTGGGGGGACTGTGTGTGAGGGGAGACAGGGATGCATCTAGTTTAAGTCCCCTTCAACCACTATAACTCCTTCAAGACACAGCTACAACATCCACTGATTGAATAAGTTCCCATAATTATGAATGTTCAAAATTAACGAGAAATGTTATAAAAGTTTAATCATAACCCTTATATCAGAATGGACTTGATGGTTATTACTGTAATTTATAATATGAACGTGGCATTTCAACAAACTACTGATTGACTCCTTAGAAATTTAAGCCACACACTGTTGCCTTTTTCTTGCCTTTCCTCATTCTTGTTTAAACCTGAAAAATAATCCTGTTTAAGGTGAGATTCCTGAAATTTGTCTTTTAATCATAATACGTAATTTCAAAACATTCACCAGATACTTGATTCCCAGTCTTTTGAATTGTACTGTATCAACTGATGTGAGAGGCGAGGGAACGAGGCAACAGGGAGGCAGGCGAGGCATTTGGTAGCATGATCTAGAGTGAAATGTTGAATGTTTTACAGAGGGAAGGGAATGAGGGAAGGGAATAATTGAGGTTTTGATGAATTACACCCCAATATAACTGACCAAGGAGAAGCATGATAAATAATTCCACCTTTTTTCAGTCTGTATCTACATTCACTACTATTCAAACTAGTCTTAGCCCATTATACATTATACATTTGACTATTGGCATTCTCTCTATCCACTTATGTCCTTTCATCTTTACCTCGCTAGCATAAAGGTTTTCACATCTCCATTACATGAAAAATAGTAACATTCAGATTATATATTTTCAAAACAGACTGAAATGTGAAAAGTAACAGTCAACACATAGGTTCAAATGACTTTTCAAACTACTGTACCAAACGCATAATGACAGGAGACAGAGTTAAGGATACAGTACATTATACACTTGAAACAGCAATACATATATGATCCATGTGTTTGGAATGCAGATCTGTGTTCTCCGCCAGACGAGTGTGTGTGTGTGTGTGTGTGTGTGTGTGTGTTCCAGCACCTCACAGCACACTACGCAGTCTTGGTGAATTAGCACCACTCACACTCACGCTCACTCACACTCAATTATTATGCAAGGTTGTAAATATATCCCTGTATACAAGTGGTTCTTATCCTGTAAAGGTTTGTATTCCTTTATAGTTATCCTGTAATACTTCTCACTCTTTTAATCAAACTCTCTTTTCATATGTTAATCCTTTTTTGTTTAACTTTTTTTTAAACAAACACGTATATGTAGTTACGTAAATGTTCTAATGATACGTTTATTCACTGTCTAAATCATTCATGTTGCATCAATGACAAGATTTCCTTCATAATTAAAACCTTTGCTACACACACACACACACACACACACACACACACTATACCATTAGGACTACAAACCCTCAAGACCAACAAGAACCACTGTTTCATAAGAATAAGTAAAGTTACCGTCACAAAACACATCATAAGAAAACATCACATCCTTCACTACATCACAACAATATATTAGAGAATCCAATTTGTCTCTCGTTGGAAGGATGCGTCACAGGGTTGAGGAGAGGCATGAGTTGCAGACTGATAACAAAAAGGCACGTCAAGGGCACCCACAGAGCGGCCCTAACCTAACACTGTGACATCCTTGGCATCACTTAATACATTCAGGATCAAACACTCTCACAACACCAACAGTAAACATCAATAGAATCAACTTTTGCATATGTTTAACTGTGTATGCAACTCACAACAACCCAATACAAGAATGAGGTTATGATAACTTTTATAGACATGATACACGAAACTTTAATCAAATATATCATAGAATTTTACGCTTTGTGCATAAAAAATTACTCATACCAGTATCAAAAGAAAAATACCTGATCTCTCCTAATTTAAGATAGCACTGGGCAGGTGAATGTGAGGAGAAAATGAGTAGAAACACATCATTCTCGCAACACAGCCTAGTATTGGCCATGCTGTTGATGCCTCCCACAGCATATCACTTTCCCCCTCACACACCTAACCTAACCTAACCTCACAGACACAGAGAAAATGGGGAATGTATATAATTTCTCTGATAACTTGGAATAAAATGGAATGCTTCTTTCTCTCTCCTTTTCCTTCATTATTTTCTCCTTTTTCTTCTATAATGTGAATATTACTTATTATATATATTCTTAATCCTATAAGTATATGTGTCTTAAAATTAATCTCTAAGGTGTATTGGTAGTTTTAATATTAGTTGCTATATGTATGCATGTGATGGGAATTTTTTTTCATTTGGCGTAAAGTGAAGCTCTATCTCCACTTTATTTACTATGTACTATTGTTATAATGTATAGGCAATATTTGTGCTTAATTAACTACACCTGAAGAACAGATTTTTTTTTTTTTTTTAGTTTCATTCCATTTCCTAACACGTATTTTTATTTTTGTTTTGTTTTGGCAATCTTACTAATACTTTTCTTTCGTATATTTTTCGTTTCATTTCATCACCTTACACATATTTTGAGTTTTAATGTTTTTTTTGGCAATATACTAATACTTTCTTATATGTATTCAAGGTCATTGTCACAAGTATCTTCAACGAGTACAATGATGACCGACACAACATTGCATCTTTCACGGCCTCGCCAATACAAAAAATAGAACTCTAATAATAAATACTTTGAGGCAAATCCCTTGTATGCATCAACTATAAGCTCATCACTAGTACAAGGCAGTAACAGGAACTTGTAATTATAATGTGTATCCAGCTTGTTACTAGTATTGTTTATGTTATGACTATAGATTCTAATGACACTAAGCTGGTAGGGAACAGTACGTGAATGTGGTATTATAGTATTATTATCAACATTCATTCATTTAGTCTTCACAGCACGGTAGCATTGAGCAGCTATGCATAAATGACTAACAGTATACTACCTATCAATGTATCTATCTATCTATATACCTGGCTTGTGTGTCTATTAGAAAGGGTTAGCCAAGGTAAGGTATTCAGAGTTGAGGCAGACGTGATTCTCGTCTCCTCCTCCTCTGTGCATACTAAACTCTGTGTAAATAGTAATAATAATAATAATAATAAAATACATATGATCTTTTTTTACTCAATTCAACCTTTCTCTTGCTTCGGAAAAAAGACATCCTTATAAAACCAACTCAAAACACAGCATATTCTCTCTGATAAATCTGAAACTATCATTGGAAATTTCACCACAACACAGATATTTCTTTCACGATGCTTACTAAACTTCAATGTAACGCAACAAATTTTTTTCTCATCCACTGGAAAAACAATCATACACACAATTCACCAAGTTATACAATCAAAACACATTGCATATTTTCCAACTAGAGAGCAAATAAGAGGCTTGTAAATCCTCCCTTTCACACACACCTCACAATACTAACTAAACATAATCATAACATTTTCACACATTACAATACATAATAAAATACAAAATAAAACCTACGTAATGTAATAAATATGGAGTAAAAGGTCTTCGTCTATCTAGGTGTATAAATATGTCTTGTTATTTCACGGGTAGAAGGTCAATGTTGTGTTCACCTGAGCTTCATTGACTAAGGGTGGGAGAGGTGTATGGGGATGGACTATGGCGGTACATGGGAGGGTGGGAGAGGTGTATGGGAGTGTATGGGAGGCGAGATCTATGGGAGATATGCAGAATAAAGTAGATGGAAGTAATGCATGTTAAATTGGGGTAAATGGGATTGAAAATAGTTGACATAGAAGGGAATAATGCAAGAAAAAACAGGATGAATAACAGAAAAATAATGATAAAGAAATAAAGGGGAAAATAAATAGATTAAGAGATTAAATGAAGGGAGAAAAGAGAATGTTACTGAAAAAATAGAAAGTTGATGATTAGGAAAGGTAAAGAGGAGTGAAAATGAGGAAATGAAGGAAGAAAAGAGAAGGCTACTTAAGAAAAAGAAAGAGTGAAAGCTTAGAAAAAATAAAAGAGTAATGAAACTATATAAAAGGAAAATTATAGAACCAACTGAAAATAACTTGCAAATGAGGTTCAGTGTAAGACATTTCAACAACCTCTTCAAAACATCCATTAGGTGAGGTCATGTTAGGTCAATATCAGCACAATTATACGTAAGTCTTAAAATATATATGCATGTAGTTTGTATTGAAATTAAGTACCATAATAATGAGAGATATTAATACGATGTAACTATATATGTCATTTTGTTGCAAGATTATCATGTTATAAATGTTTTGGTCGTTATTTAGGCCTATTTAGCACATACTGTTGATAATAATAATAATGATAATAATAATGATAATGATGTGGTAATATCATAAAGTAATATCATTGAAATATTTACTTCTTCACTACTGAGACTAAACTATATGGAAATTTTTTTGAGCGAATTTAGCAAAAAAATAAATAAATAACTAAATAAATTAAATTAATTAATAAATAAGAAAAAAAATACGAACGTGGGTTACAAAACAAGATCCCAAAATTATGGAAAAAAGGGAAAAAGGGGAAAGAAATTAATTTTAATCTAAGGAAAAATACGGTCAAGTTAGGTTATTATTATGTTTCCAGATTGTATAGATGAGAATACATCACAAATAAATAAACCCCACACACAGTACAGCAATTACAGGCAAGATTACTGTATTTGTGTTTGGGTTTCCAGACATCAAAAATAGAGAGCAAAAAAGTATAAAAAAAAAGTGTATATTTCACTGTATCATAACTTTTCAGCCATCCACGAGAATACAACAAATACAGTACAAGTACAGTTGAATTAGTGAGTGATAAATAAAAGTGATGTTATGAGAACCACTTAACTCTCTCCTGGCAATAGATAGGTTCCAAAATAACTACTTTATACACACTCAGGACTGAAAAGGGATTGGATACTGGATCTAATACTGTATGATTCTCTTTAAGCTTTCTTTTGTTTTACACATTATTATTTTCCTTTTTATCTATGGGAGTGTTTAAGGTTACCGTCCTGGGAGTACTGGAAGGGTGGAGGTGAGCCTGACCAGGGAGTATGTAATGGTTTCCTGACGAATACAACAGGAGGTAAGGATGGAGGGCGGGAGGGAGTGTTTCATCTTTGGTGCCGCTGATGATATAACTTTTCACGTCAGAAGCTGTGATTAGGATTATGTTTGATGTAGCCTATGTGAAAATATAAATTAATGAAGCGATAAATAAACCTGTCTTTGTATGTATGGCAAGAATGTGTTTGACTTCCTAAGGCTCCGTGACTAAGGTGGTGACATCTGCCACACCAATACATAACTAACTGTAGACATATATTATATAATTCTATCCACGAGGAATTATTCTTACAAAACTGTATATATAACAAAAGTATATAACAGTCGTCTACTTATTAAGAATTATGACTTTTTTTTTTTTGTAAGTAACTTTGCACACCAAGAATTCCTGAAGAAATAAGTGTTCAAATATTATATATATATATATATATATATATATATATATATATATATATATATATATATATATATATATATATATATATATATATGTGTGTGTGTGTGTGTGTGTGTGTGTGTGTGTAATAGTTATCATATCTCAAATTACACAAAAAATTACATAAAAATTTAGATTATGAAATAATATTGTTTCCTATAAAAATTAACCACGTAAACTACGTGGAAATCAATAATAATAATAATAATAATAATAATAATAATAATAATAATAATAATAATAATAATAATAATAATAATAAAATAATAAATATAAGACAGCAAAAAATAAAAACAACAAATCACATTACAGAAGCACATACAACAGTACTTCCCCATTACACCCTTCACCTTCAGGGGGAGCAAAAGAAAGAAAATGGAGCAATCTTAGGTATAACTCGTATAACCTCACTCCCTTCCCTTATCACTGACCTCCACGGGCGTCTCATCAACCTTATGCCCTTCCTCCTTCCTCTCAAACACCACGGAATGAAGAGCCTCAAAATGCACCCGCTCCCTTTCCCCCTCCCCCCCTTCACACTGCGGGGAGGAAGGGGAGGAGCAGGAGTCCCCTTCGCCCTCCCCTTCTTCGTCTGATGTCCTGGATGAGTTGATGGGCGTGGTGGGCAAGGGCGTGGCTGCCTGTATCTCCTTCGCTGCCTTGGTGGTGTGGTAAGCTTTACGAAGGGCTTCCACCTCCTCCAGTTCAGTCTAAGGACAGGTATGCAATGTCCTTAGAGTTTATTTTGCTTTTTTTTTTTTTTTTTTTTTGAGTTTTTGATTTGTATTGTGGTTTGTTATTTATCTACTTTTCTATTATTTTTGTTTTTGTTTACTGTTATGTTGTTATTCTTGTTATTAGAGTTACTATTACTATTACAGCAACATAAATTACTACTACTATTACTCCTACTACTACTACTACTACTACTACTACAACAACTACTACTACTACTACAACCACTACTACTACTACTACTACTAATAATAATAATAATAACACTAATAATAACACTCACCTTGACAATAGTAGTGTGATGAGCGCGTCGTGTCCTCAGATAACGCATAGATAAGGGATTAACCCACTGGAAGGCAGCCTGCAAAGATGATGATAACGATGATAACACAATCAGTAATAATAATAATAATAATAATAATAATAATAATAATAATAATAATAATAATAATAATAATAATAATAATAATGAGGGATATGATGATGATAAAGAAAAAAAAACGAGAATGTAAGGCAAGAGACGAAATTATAATGTGTGTGTGTGTGTGTGTGTGTGTGTGTGTGTGTGTGTGTGTGTGTGTGTGTGTGTGTGTGTGTGTGTGTGTGTGTGTGTGTGTGTCACTTTACAGACTTGCGTGATATCCCTCGTAGGAGATTTAACGTTTCCGACAGATCCATTACTCTCTCTCTCTCTCTCTCTCTCTCTCTCTCTCTCTCTCTCTCTCTCTCTCTCTCTCTCTCTCTCTCTCTCTCTCTCTCTCTCTCTCTCTCTCTCTCTCTCTCTCAAACATTTCACGCAACAACACAAAGAATAGCACTTTTTCTTTCCTATTTC
>JAXIVD010002496.1:0-5000 GCA_036785275.1 Cancer borealis
ATAAAGCACCACATCCAACACTACATTGAGACTATAAATATCTCATAACTTTAGGAAAATATACTTTTTTTTACCTATTTTCTACAATATATTTGTTACCCTTATTATTTAGTTTTATTATTCCTTGCTGTGAATTTTAATATAGTACTATATAGCATAAAGACAGAAGACACTCACTGACAAAAAATATATTGTACTACATGCAGTAACCTTGTTCTCTTCTATCAATAGATGATAAGAATAAATGAGGTAAATTTACGATATCTCTCTCTCTCTCTCTCTCTCTCTCTCTCTCTCTCTCTCTCTCTCTCTCTCTCTCTCTCTCTCTCTCTCTCTCTCTCTCTCTCTCTCTCTCTCTCTCTCTCTCTCTCTTACGCATAGGAATTGTATATAAATACGAACGTTAACTATACTCTTTTAATACCTATAGGCTACCTTTATTTGTTTTAGTGTAGGGAACAAAGAATGTATACGTAACAGTATCCTTAGTATGGAAAGGAGAGAGAGAGTGAGAGACAGGGAAAGCTGCCGGGGGCATCGCTGCTGCCAGACGTACGCTTCATAAGATCGTAGTTTTTTTTTTGTACCCAATGTCTGTAGAACTATTCAACGTAGAACTGTTTAATGTACAACTATTTAATAATGTTTTAAACGTAATTTAATTTAATTTCACGCACGAAAACAGAAAATAGACAAAGTTACTACTGGGTTAAACAAGTAGTAAGTTATGGCCGGAGTCTAACACATTTTCTGGAGTTTGTGACGTCACTGTCCGGCGTTAGCCCTTTCATGAATCTAAACTTGGCGTTATCTTGCTACCGGGACAGTTATTGCCGCAATAAGTGTTTCCTGAATCCACCCCCTGATCATTACCCGGGCTGAGTGTCCTGTCGAACGTATTGGAAGGCGGACACGTAGCGCTCTGCAGCTGAGCGTCTTTTTGTTACTCTTTGCAGTAAGTGCTGAATATAAATTGGTTTATTACCTAGTTTTTGAATGTATTGCATTTTTTAAAGGACGGATATTGCTGTATTTCAAAAGAATACTGATAAGACAAACACCCATATTGTATTCAGAATTACATATACATGTATAATGATTTTGTGTTCAACTGGTAATTAACAAAAATGTCAGAAAAAAAAAGTTTTATAATGCAAAATATTTTTTTCTTCCAGTATTACGTGAGTGAAACACTAGGTATATTTATACTATTATGGAAGCCAGTGATCTGACCATTCATTTGGTGTATCATATGGTGAAATAGGGCAAATATTAAGCTTTTGGTGAGGCAATATGTACGAGAGGTCTGAAACGGTTTCATGCGAAAATGCATTTCCGCCGATTTGAGGGTACCCGAATTCAACGAGCCAAAAAAGTAGTTTCATCCCAGAATTCTTCTTGGTAAAATTTAGAATCGTGTTTAGTATGCTTATAGGCTTCAGAAAAACTTGGTTTAGTTTAATGGTGGGAGGGGTGCTCGAGGGTCATAGCTGGCCCATGGCCTATTATAGAATATCCTAGACATTATGTTCTGTTTATTTTTAGACCATAAACAATTGCTAGTGCTTCCTTTTCAATAGTACTATAATCAATCTCAGCTTTGTTTAATTTTCTGCTAAAAATTGTGAGTGGTCTCATATTATCATATTCATCCTTTTGTTGTAGAACACCACTAATTGCAATATTAGAAGCATCCGTGATGAGATAAAAATGTTTTTTCAAAATCAGGAAAAATAAGTGTTATTTGCTCCGACAATATCTTTTGAGTCTAACAAATGATTCTTCAGCTTTATTATTACAATCTATGTATTTTTCATTATTTTTTCCATTCATGTGATCTTCTCTAGGTTTATTTAAGGAAGCTGCTATTCCAGCATAACCTTGTATGAATTTTCTATAGTAATTAGTCATCCTCAAAAATGATTGTAACTCTTTTACTGCTTTGGGTATGGACATCTTATATACAGTTTCTATTTTATTTGGCTGAGATTTTAGTCTCTCTGCTGAGATATGTCCTAAATATTTTAAACTTGTCTTAAAATACATTTCTTTAAATTTACTTTTAATTTTGATTCTTGGAGTCTAAAAAATACTCTTTCAAGATTATCTATATTGTCAATCAAATCTATACCTTGAATTATAATGTCATCTAAGTACACATGTGTATTATGGCCTATCAAGCCTATTAATACTTGATTTATGATCCTACAGAACGCTATTGGGCTATCTTTCAAACCCATTGGCAAGACATTATGTTCGTATAATCCTTCAGGTGTTACAAAGGCAGTTAAGGCTTTACTGTCTTCTATAAGGGGAATTTGATGAAAACCCAGTTTTAACATGAAAATATTTTTCCCTTTCCTAAGTTATGAAGGATATTATTTATGTTAGGTAAGGGGTATGAATCATTCATAACATGGGTATTTAAATTTCTGAAATCTATACAAAGCCTTAATTTTCCATCTATTTTTATTCCGGGCACCAAGGGTGACTGAAAAGATGATCTTGAAGGTCTTATCATTCCATGATTTTCCATTATTTTAATTTGTTCTTTTACTTTCTCATGGTAACACACTGGAACAGGGAATGGCCTCCTAGGCTTAGGGGTTGACTCTAGTTTGCTAGTATGATAATAAAATGGAGTAACACTCGGAGGATCATCATCATTTGCAAAGACATGGATATTTCATAAAAAGTCCCTTTAGAATCTTATTGTCATTACTGTTTACAGGAAACATGTCATCTCTTGTCTGAAAGAGACAATTTTGTTGTTCCACTTTATTTTTTTGTTATAGTATTCACATTATTACACTGATCAACTGGCACATTTTCTTTATTACATTGCTGAACAAATCCTAAAGTTTTCCTTGGTTCTAACTCATTTTTTTCATTAGTCACATTTATATACTGTATAATGAATCTAGATTTTTTGTTTTCCCTGTCAGATTCCAATTTCACTATCCCCGGACAAAATGTGTGAGATCCAGCATTTTCTACTTACTGGCTCAAAAATAGCTGTATCGTATTCCACTAAACTGGTTTCTAGTACAATAAAACTTATATTTTCTCCTAATACTGTTGCATCAGTAGCACACTTGAATTTACTATTTTCTATAACCTCTTTTCGGGGCGTTTTATTTTCTTTCGTTATATGCAGTGCATGTTCTAACGGTATTTCAACTGTAGTCACATTATTTCCTTCAATATAGAGCTTCAGTGGGTTAGTCTGAAATCTTACTTCGTATCTTTTCATAAAGTCCCAGCCTAATATCAATTGTGAAGTTAATCCTTTTTCTTCACTAATAATTAGATCATGTGTATAATTCCTTCCTCTTATTTCTAGGGTTAACCTATTTTTTTCTGCAGTGGCCATAATATTTCCACTTGCGTTACGGATTGTGGTTAAATCTTGAATTCTTTTAATTTTTCCTTATGATCTTACTAATTCAGCTTCTATTATGGAAACTCCTGCTCCAGTGTCAAATAATGCTAAATGCTCCTTACTATTTGCCTCCTATTTTCACTTCAATAAATATGTTGCCTGATTTTCCATTTACTGCTCCTATAACTATCATAGATGAATCGGCGTTTATTTTTAAATTTTTTTTTATAAAGTGTGATGATTTGGTGCATACCATGGCACATTTCTGCATTGTCTGTTAGTATGCCCAAACATGCCGCAAGAGAAACAAGTGACTGTAGGTCGGCGCCATTGTGAAATTTGAGTTTTACAATAATTAGAAGTATGACCAAATCGATGACATATGAAACATTCTGAGGCTCGACAGTGTTGTGTGTCATGATTATTTAACCCACATCTCTGACAATAAATCTTATTTCTTCCTGTTGGGGTCTGATGAACAATGGTTTCATGTGGGGTGATGGAATTTACTGGAATACCCTTACTCATTTCTTTCCTTATTGCAACATCCGTAAGCTGAAGGCTTACGGATACATATTTTAATGCCTTTTTAAAGACAGTCAAAGGAATTTTCATATCAGCTTCTGTTAAAATGTATGAGAAGTCTTTGGGTAATGCATATATAAAAATAGAAACAAACATATCACTATAAACTTCCATGCCTGTAGACTTAAGTTATTCTAACTGTTCAACAATGATGGATATTGTTGTAAGCTCCAGAAGCTTACAACAATATCCATAATTTGGAGCAACACATAATATTCAAATCCTGGAGCAATTCATAATATTCATATACTTGAACAATGCATAATATTCGTACATCACAATCCTACATAAATAAATATTCTTAAAATAACATCCTAACAGCTACTAAATGACTGCATTAGAACAAGAGCTTCCATTTACCGTATAATTCAGTAGCGCCATTTTGAACTGAGTTGGTTGAGCTTCCAAAGTGGAAGAGCTGAGTGAAGTGACTTTATAGGCCGCTACATCTGAATAAATACACTCAAACTAGCAGTTACCAATTATCACAAGACAACATTTTGGGAGGCCCCAACATATATGTTATTTTCCCTTAGACTTCTACTTCTTTATATAAAGGTGAGTTTCCCTTAAAATTCTGAGAACAGATGTTTGGAGAGGCCTCTGTGTAAGGTCCAGGGATTACCTTAATCATATGATTTTATATCCTAGGTCAAGTTTTGACAAAAGGAACCAGCAGGTATTTATGACCTTGCTCGACTAATGATCTCCTAACAATCTCCCTAATCTCTCTAAAGTCTAAATCCTTTAATTTGCCTGATCATCTGAGCGTCGGGGTCAACACAGCTGACACCTGGCTGGTCAACACTGCTGCGAATTTGACCGCTTTAAGTTTTACCCTTTGACCGCGCTCACCTGCATCTCTACCTCTGCTTTCCTTAACTCCACATTCCATATATCCACATGTATTTTCCACCTTCATATAATATTCATCTTCCCTTTTAACACATTATCTGGTCACGACACCGTAAGTACTTCTCTTGGAGTATTCCACCGAGCGGCAGGTGTCTACTGCTTACTCCTTAGGATTACT
>JAXIVD010002496.1:12500-40000 GCA_036785275.1 Cancer borealis
GAGTAACGAAATACGTCTAGTCTCCCCCGAAAGCTTGAACTCAACTGATTTAGGGAGACCGCCGAGGGCTAGACGTGACGCTCATCAGATTTTCCCGTAGTGGACGCGTATGATTTCTGTACGACTAGGGTATGGATGTTAGAATGTTATCTCTGACTGTGACTTCGTCTTCCATCTCACCTCATGAAAATATGTATTTTACATGAAAAATTATTATTATTATTATTATTTTTTTTTTTCGAGAGCCGCAAATTGAGTCGTCGTGAGCCGCCAGCGGCTCGCGAGCCGCGCAATGAATACCACTGGCCTACATCCCAGTTTTCGTTGCACGTTATTGCAACGTTTCCGTGTTCAGTTAATCAACATATTCTTTGGTCACGGGGTACAGAACATTTTGATTTTTCTATATTTAATTAATTAAGTAGACACTCTTGCTCCAAACATTATTTCTTTTCATCAGTATTTAACATATAGAAATAATCAAGCACATTAGATAATATCTCTAGGAGCTTACAACAATATCCATAATTTGGAGCAACACAATTCATAATATTCATAATATTCATATACTGGAATAATGCATAATATTCATACATCACAATCCTATATAAATAAATATTCTTAAAATAACATCCTAACAGGTGCTAAATGACTGCATTAGAACATGAGCTTCTACTTATCCTATAATTCAGTAGCTCCATTTTGAGCTGAGTTGGTTGAACTTCCAAAGTGAAAAAGCAGAGTGAAGTGACTTTATAGGCCGCTACATCTGAATAAATACACTCAAACTAGCAGTTACCAATTATCACAAGACCTTTTGGGAGACCACAACATATATGTTATTTTCCCTTAGACTTCTACTTCTTTATATAAAGGTGAGTTTCCCTTAAAATTGTGAGAACAGATGTTTGGAGAGGCCTCTGTGTAAAGTCCAGGGATTACCTTAAGGGGAGTGGACGGCAAAAAAATAAAATTTTTCGACCCAGACCTTGAAATTGAGTTATTAACACTGCTGTTACCCTTGAAATGTCTCAGTTTTCTGTGAAAACGGGATGTTTCTATCTTAATTCCTTATATTTTTAAATCGCCTTTGTTTACGCTCATTAAAGGTCTTTTTAAATGCCCCGCCACGCGGTAGGCCACGTGACTTGTCGTTGCTCATGATTTTCTGGATTTTGTAGCATTTTTCAGTATTTTTGGGCCATTTTCTAGTGTGTTTATATTATAGAGCTTCATATAGCAACAACAGAACAGAGCGGCGGGAGGCAGGGTGAGTCTTATCTTGTGTGAGCCGTGTGAGGTATGGCAGTGTCCTAGTGATGGGAATTTCGGCTCTTTTCAGAGAGCCGACTCTTTCGTTCTCGTTCACTCAATAGAGTCGGCACTTCCGGCTCCCAAACCGCTCTTTCAGCTCTTAAATACTTTTTTTGAAGTAGTTCCACATATTCTGTTTATAGCCTTTATAATTTAGAAGGAATTACTTAGGATAACTTGGCTAGTTAGCTTTCAATACCTACAGTATTAAGTAGGCTTACTAAGGCACATATGGACTTGCCTCGCCTGTTATTTGGGCGGACAGACAGACAGACAAACGAACAGACACACACACACACACACACACACACACACACACACACACACACACACACACACACACACACACACACACACACACATACACAAACATATTATCTATTTTCTTTCTTGTTTAATATTTATCTACCAGAGAGAGAGAGAGAGAGAGAGAGAGAGAGAGAGAGAGAGAGGGGGGAGAGTGAGAGAGAGACTCAGACAATTTTTCGTTCATGGTCACACACACACACACACACCACACACACACACACACACACACCACACACACACACACACACACACACACACACACACACACACAAGACACACACACACACACAAACATACTATCTATTTTCTTTCTTATTAAACATTTATATATCAGAGAGAGAGAGAGAGAGAGAGAGAGAGAGAGAGAGAGAGAGAGAGAGAGAGAGAGAGAGAGAGAGAGAGAGAGAGAGAGAGAGAGAGAGAGAGAGAGAGAGAGAGAGAGAGAGAGAGAGAGAGAGAGAGAGAGATAGAGAACTGTTGGCGGTTGACTGTTATGTAACCCACCACCCCTCAAATTATCAACACAGTTAACTTGCCTTTTGTAGCGTAAATGTTAGTCGTACAGAAAAAATGCACTTATGCTAATTGATGTAATTTTAAAAGTTCTATCAAATAATGTAATTTAATCTAAATTTACGCCAAAAACAATTTTTTTAAATTTGTTTTCATTATTTATAAACTGTTTACGTGTTCTGATGTTCCTAAATTTTTAAATTTTTAACTTCCTTACTTTAATTATTCGCAGATTTTTTGACGTAAACTCCATAGTTTTCGTTTTTACAAAGCAAAACGTTAAATACTAGTTTGACAAAAATGATGTTCAATAGTTATTTTCTCACCTTCAAAAGACTTTTCAGCTGGTGTAGTCTGATTTTGAATAACGCTAATAGTTAAGGAAAAAAAAAATTCGATGGTCATTTATCATTGAGTTTAATTTTCAATAGAATGAAAAGAAAGCTTGTTTCATTTAATTTTCCTAATCACTCCTAGTCATTTTACGTCAACTTCATAGTTTTCGAGTTATAAGGAAAAAACGTTAACGATTAGTTTGACAAAAAATGCACCTATAATCATTTAAATCATTTTAAAAGGCGTATCAGCTAGTGTAGTTAGATTTTTTTTTTTTTTATTTTACTCACAGGTAATGAAATAAAAATATTTCCTTCATTATATAAAGAGTAATTTCATTTTTAAAATGTCGCAACAGGAAAGTTTGGTTCATATTCACTCTTTGTCTATTCCTAGTCATTGTACGTATACTTTATAGTTCTCGAGATATAATGAGAAAATCAGTTTTGTGTAAAAAAATAAACTATGGAAAAAAATATACTTGGTTAGTATAACATTTACACTGTATGAAAGACACGTTTTGAGACGAGTTCAATAATTTAATTTGAGCTCTTAATATTATCAGATTGTCTTCATTTACCGATATGTTGTAGGGAATATTGTAGTGTACCTTTCACATCATTGGCCTACCATATGCACCATATATTTTCTGAGTTATTCATATATATGTGTTTTATGTATGGAGTTACCCCTCTTTGCTAGAGGAAAAGGCACTTGGAAATACAGTTTTCTTTGTTAACTTGAAGGGGAAACTCAATCCTTTTTAATAACTATAGTAAAACTAATATGTACTGACCCATAGGGTGTTGGCCACCATTCTGCCAAATCTCCAACCAAAACATTCACTTTATACTTCTCACGGTTCTTTAATCATAGTATTATCAACAAACAGCGTTCTAAGAATATTCTGACTTTTTCATTGAATAGCAGGTGATACAAATAAGTGTTATATACGGAAATTAAATGAAGGTATTTCATATACATGTATGATGATGTGGCATTTCAGGTCAGGAGACGTTGTCACTCGACCCGAGGCAGGATTTTCCGTGTCTCATCCTGTGTTTCTTTCACCACTGGGTATCTCAAGAGCACATGACAGAAAATATTATGTAAATTATCAGTCTAATTTTCACTTATATAACCAGCACCTTTAACTGTATTCAATTTACTTATGGCATAATCATCTGCAGAGATCTTCATGTCTCTAATCACTTTTATTTTTTTTAGCGAAGTTATGCATTAAATTGAATAAAGAAGAACTGTTATTCCGTTTTCTTTGAAGTAATGAAACATATGGCAACGTCGCACGGATTATCGGCCCCACCCTACGGTTCAGTACATATTGGTTTAGGTATAGGCCTCATACTCGTAATTATTATTATTATCATCATTACTATAATTACTAACAATCGGTAATCATTGCATTTTGTTAGAAAATTGCAAAAATATAGAAAAACTAGAAACTTAAACATAAACGGCTCTCAAACAACTCTCTAACGGCTCTCAAGGCAAAGATCCGGCTCTTATCGTTCATCTGAAACGGTTCGTTCACGAACGACACATCACTTCCAAGGTGACCAGACCTTGGGATTTTTCCCAAGATCTTAGGATCTCACACTTCATCTTGGGATCTTGGGAATTTTTTGCAGAAATGCCTCAAATCTTGGGATATTTCATGTCTAACTTTATATTGAATATCTGTAGATGTCAAGTCAATTTTGATCGTTGGAGAGAGAGAGAGAGAGAGAGAGAGAGAGAGAGAGAGAGAGAGAGAGAGAGAGAGAGAGAGAGAGAGAGAGAGAGAGAAGAGAGAGAGAGAGAGAGAGAGAGAGAGAGAGAGAGAGAGAGAGAGAGAGAGAGAGAGAGAGAGAGAGAGAGAGAGAGAGAGAGAGAGAGAGAGAGAGAGAGAGAGAGAGAGAGAGAGAGAGAGAGAGAGAAAGAGAGAGAGAGAGAGAGAGAGAGAGAACCATTAGGCTTAGGTTAATGTAACATATACTTAATTTCCATTAGGAATCTCTTTTAAATAAGGAAACACAAACATACTCAGTAAAGATCTATATAGAATGCATTTTACGTGTACAGGACACGTTCAGAGTCAGACCCGAACGGGGCAGCGTAACATAAGCCGCGTTTTTGTCGTCCACTCGCAGGATTGGGTTTCGAAGAACGTCTTGGGGCCGTCTTGGGCCCAATCTGTGGCCACCACAAAAACACTTTTTCTTGACTTGGTGCCGAAATATTATTATCTGGCTTGCAAACTTTCCTAAAAACTTTATTAAAAATAAAACATAGCTACTGTACTTTTATTAGAAATTATTTGGCGACATATTAATTTCCTTTTTGTTATGGTTGCCGAAATTAATGTCCGCGCCGAAAATAATCCAACAAAGTACATAACCAAAACTAAGCTGCATAATCTAAGTGGGATCTTATTAGTGTTAAATACAACCTCAGAATGACCTCAGAACTTCTATTTGTCACACACCTACCAATAAATCCCAGTATCTTTCTATTTATCTATGTCTAACTATAATACACTGTTCCCTGGGGCGCAAGTCACTGCTTACTTGAACTCCCAAAAGTCCCTCTCACTATATGACACCTTCCTAAGGTAGTATCATTTAATATGTAGTCTACAGACCTATTACTGGTAAAGATTCGTAAGATGACCTATTCGATATCTCCTTACCTTTAGTATGCACTGCAAATTCAACCTCAGAAACTTGTTAAGATCATCTCAAACAGTTATGCCGCTGAATTACAGAAAAAAATAAGATTTATTTTAGGTTACATTAGGATTGGTTAGGTTAAGTTAGATTTTGTTTGGTTCAGTTACGTTAGGTTTAGTTTGGTTTGGTTAGGTTAGTTTTGGTTAGGCTTATTGAACTGGGAAAGTTATGCTAACAAAGTTATTTTATTTGTTAATTTTTTACATCTTCACCATAATGGCGTGTGGCTACGAAAGAAAATGGCTTGTGTTCATCTAAATGTTTTCTAATTGCCCTTGCTCTCTGATAACTTCTAACATCCACATATTCATTATTAAACACTGTTGATTCAATGTACTAAACTCGTATCTTGAACACCTTGAAACTGACAAATTATAGATCGAAATGCTTAGAGATACGTTGTCATCCACTATATTCATCCGCTATTAGTACGGCCTGGGCCTTATTATTTACCTGGTAAAGCATCTTTCAAATTATGTTAGGTTGATTATGTTATGTTAGGTACGATTTAGTTTAGTTAGGCTCGGTTATATAAGCTTTTTACCGAAAACGTAGGCACATGCCTTATCTATAAGCGAGCAATATGAAGATACAACATTCGTTAGTTTATGTTTAGATTAGGTTAGGCATAGACTACACCATACTTGACTGGACACTCGCGACAATCGCTGACAGACAATATTACATTTCGGTCCTATTGATTCCGCTACTATGAGTGATGACAGATAATACTTCATTTATCAGTTCATATTCTACTTAGGACATTGTATTTCATGTCTTTACAATCAGTAATGATTGCTGAACCATTGCTGAACCTAAAAAATTATTTTACAACTTGTGCAAATAGGAAATTAACATAAAGATTACAAGAATGAGTGAAAACCGTGTGGGAGTTGTGTATAAAGCATATTGTTTATAGCAAAAATTTCAGGCAAATTGGCAATAATTTCTGAAATAAAGCATCACATATTGTGAAATCACCATTCCTGAATATGATTTGATTGTAATCAAATGTCATATTATCGTTATATCGGCTTGGGAATGAATTTTTCACAACAATTCGTGGCGCGTAGCTGAGAAAGCTGAGCTGACTGTGATGGCGAGACGTTTGTTGGTCAGTATGAAGAGTCAGTCACCCACTGCCACTGGACCCAGACGGACGTGCTACTGTAGCTACTAGCTGGACACCGGATTCGTTTTAGCACTAAGTATGCAACATTTGGTTATTGTAATGTCTGATTTATAAGATTTTAGGAACATTTCAGTACTAAATTCATATAAAACTCCCTGTAGAAATTGAACGTAGAACGGTGGATGATGAAACTTTAGTAGCGGTCATTATTTGATCATGGCTACCATCACCACTGTTATGTATTTAAAAATGACCGTGCGAATTTAACAAATAGATACATATCACGATCATGGTCTAACCAAGTTAGTTAGACCATGATTGATGACCACGGTCACCTCAAAACAAATGAAATCCGTTAATTCAAAATTCGAATCTAGCTACCTACTTCTCATCCCACCCACCAGGCACCCCCCGCCACACACACACATGGGTAATAAAGTAGGATAGTTTGCAACTTATCAATGTTGTTATATGTTAACTTGGTGCAGTCTAAGTATTTTCTGGTTGTCTTCATCCAGTTAAAGTATTCACATTTGATTCTTCTCAGGATTTCCTTTAATAATTGGTAGACAAACACTCTTCCAGTATGTCTTGTCTATAATGATTTTGTGGCAGCTTTTTGCTATTATTGAGTAGGTCAGGTTTGCCAATCTTTGTGCCTTCATAATCATGTTATTCTTCTGTTCCTTAAATATATCCCTCTTGTCTGTTATTATAACACCTAGATACTTAATATTGTTAGTCACACGGATTCCCTCAATGTTCTCTGGTTTGTGTTCTGCGTTGTGTATGATTATTTAGCTTTTTTCTTTATTTATTTCCATGCCATATTCCTTGCTTATTTCCATCAGTGTTTTGATGTTATCACAAGCTTCTTGTAACGCTATTATAAGTCTCATGGAAAATGTTCATAAGCAGAAGAAGAAGAAAAGTGCTTCCTCCATAACGGCTTGTGTTGTTGTTATGATCAGCTGATTCCGCAAGGCGAGTGGTTCTACTTGTGAGTGTGACCAGATTGCTAGTCGTATCACCGTCAAGCCAGGGAAAACGGAAGTCATACCTAGTGTGACCGTAGCTTAAGGTGATGTTCATGCCTCTAGTAGTAAAACCCTTTCTCTTTTCCATTTCTTGAAGAATTAAATAAATGTTGAGTTTAAAGATAGTTGTGGAACCTGTACAGCCCTGTCTGATCCCATTTGCTACCTTCATTTCTGTGGTTAGGTCTTCAGTGATGCTGAGTTTTGTTATGTCATCTTGGTAGGTGTTAGCGAATGCAGTGATGATTAGTGGATGTATTTTGTATTTAATCAAGGCCTCTACTATTTTAGCTCTCTTCACTGAATCAAACGCCTTTGAGAAGTCAATAGATGTGATAATTAACGTTTTGTTTTGTTTTGTAACTCATTTCTACACAATATTGAAGTATAAAGATGTTGTCTTCTATTCTTGCTCCTGAAGTGAAACCAGCTTGTACTATTTTTTGTTCTTCATTAATCCTAAGATGGTCTTAAATTTTGTTTCACATCACAGCCATGAATATTTTATATATGTAATTTGTTAGTGCAATTGGGCGGAGGTCCTTTGCTGTTGGTTTGGCTTTCTTGGGTATCATTATGGCATGTGATCTTCTCCATTCTTGTGGTATGTTTCCACTTTTCAGTACATTATTTAAGCATCTTGTTATTGTTTTCATACATTAACTTTTTATATAATAAGGCTTTATAAAATTCTGGTTTACATGTGTTAGGTCCTGGAGCTTTCTTATTTTTTAGATTTTGTATAACTGATTTGACCTCTGTTTTTGTTATAACTGGTGTGGTCATGGGCATGATTTATTTTTCCACTGACACTGCCATATCCATGTGTTCCCTGCCAGGAGGAGCTCTTCTGGGATAGCAAGGAAAAGTACCAGCCCACCTTTGAGGGCTGGGACCCCGAGAAGTTCCATACGTTGACACGCCTGCTGAACAGGGGGACACTAGACGGTGAGGAAGAAGGCCTGCATTACCCTTCACCAACTTTGTGCCAAATTACTTGCTTTGCCTAGAGTGTCTGGGACTCCCTAATCAACAACAAGGAGAGGATGAATAAGTAAGTCAAGTTTATTTATATTACAGTATCATTTTTTTTTCCTTCGATGGGGTAAACAGCATCGGTACATACATACATACATATTTGATATGTTTAAATGCCATTATCTTACTGTGTGAGTGCTTACACACATGCATTAGGTTTTTAAATTTTTTTTTTTTACATTCTTCGAACGAATGGATGCTACAGACTAGTAGGTAATATAACTATAGGAATTAATCTATTAATTTATAAATTTAATTGTACTTCTGAATTTTTTTTTTTTTTTCGGATGTTTTTTTATTTTTATTTGTATAATTTTTTGTTCACTTGTAATGTGCTAACATTCACATTTTATTTCAGGTTTTTTGGTTGTGACAACCATAAGGACACATTCCTGCAGATCCTTGTTGGCTTGGCCAGGAAGTTCCCAGAGTTTGAGATGACACAGTGCTGTAATGGGCACAATGTAATCACCAAGATTCTCCCCGTCGTGGGCGGCAACCTTTTCAATGGTTTTGGCTCCAATTTGTGCAGGGACACAAACTCTGATGTTCACGCCAAGTTGCCCTCCAAACGCCAGGCCACCGGCGACTGTGTGATGGATACTAGAAGCCATGACCAAATGAAAAGGCAGAAGCTCCAAGGGCAGAAAAAATAGGTGATGGGGAGATAATGACTGCGTCTTACAAGCCAGTGATTTGTGTCTCTCTTCAAGGGAGTTAAACTTACTGCCACTGCAGACAGTTTTTTTTTTCTTCTGTGCAACAAAGATATTTCTCCCCCTGCAAGACAGTCACTTGTGCTTTTTTTTTTTCAAGGGAGTTATACTTACTGCTACTGCAGACAGTGTTTTTTTTTCTTCTGTGCAACAAAGATATTTCTCCCCCTGCAAGACAGTGACTTGTGCTATTTTTTTTTTTTCAAGGGAGTTATACTTACTGCTACTGCAGACAGTGTTGTTGTTTTTCTTCTGTGCAACAGATATTTCTCCCCCTGCAAGACTGACTTGTGCTTTTCTGCAAGGGAGTTATACTTAATGCTACTGCAGACAGTGTTTTTTTTCTTCTGTGCAATAGATATTTCTCTCCCTGCAAGACAGTGATTTGTGCTTTTTTTCAAGGGAGTTATACTTACTGCTACTACAGACAGTGTTTATTTTTTCTGTGCAACAAAGATATTTCTTCCCCTGCAAGACAGTGACTTGTGTCTCTCTGGACGCAAGTACGCCAATTCTTTGAGAGTGAGGCCATCGTCAGGCGTGTCAACCTGGTGTGTCTTTCTCGATACACCTTGGAGGAGGTGGCAGAGGAGATGCAGACCGCCAGGGAGCAGCTGATCATGGAGGACAATCGGGTGGTTCAGATGTTGATTGGAGAGCTCTATGACCTGGACCCTGAACCGCCAGAAGACCTGCTTGCGGCAGCTACATGGCACTTCTCGGGGTACCTGGGCAGGATGTCCTTGGGTGAAATTATTGCAAATATGGTGTTTTTATTGGTGTCTTAGGATTTAATAATTGTCGCCCACCGATGACGTATGTTGACTAATTAGTTTGTATTGCTCATAAACATAGTATTCACATCACTCTGAAGTGTTTGCTTTTTGTTTGAGGTTTCTATGATGATTTTAAGTATTTTATTCAAATAAAACAAAAACAAAATCGCCTCAGCACCCATTTGCGAAAAACGCGATTTCCAGTGCACAGTCACGTATGGTGTATTCTATGGTATTGCATATTAATATAGTCTACATGGGCTATGCATGTAAGTGTTTTCAGATTGAAATTCTAATATTCCTGGAAATTATTGCAAATTTTGTATTTTTATTGGTGTCAGAATTGAATAATTGTCGCCCACCGATGATGTATGTTGACAAATTTGTTTTTGTTGCTCATAAATATATTCTTCACATTACTCTGAGGTGTTTGCTTTTTGTTTGAGGTTTCTATGATGATTTTAAGTATTTTATTCAAATAAAACAAAAAAAATCACCTCAGTACCCATTTGCGGAAGACCCAATTTCGAGTGCACAGTCACGTATGGTGTATTCTATGGTATTGCATATTAACATAGACTACATGGGCTATGCATGTAATTGTTTTCAGATTGAAATTTCAATATTCCTGGAATTTATTGCAAGTTGTGTTTTTCTTGGTTTCTTAGGATTCAATAATTGTCGCCCACCGATGACGTATGTTGACTAATTTGTTTTTGTTGCTCATAAACATATTCTTTACATCACTCTGAAGTGTTTGCTTTTTATTTGAGGTTCCTATCATAATTCTAAGTATTTTATTTGATTTTTCTAAAAATCTGTCGTAGGACCAGTTTGCAAAAGGTCCGATTTCGAGTGTCCAGTCGAGTATGGTGTAGTCTATGGGTTAGATAATGTTATGTTAGGTTATGTTTGGTTAGGTACGGTTTGGTTCGGTTATATAAGCTTTTTATATTTTATTATCCCAAAGTTAGGCTCGTGTCGTATCTATAAGCGATCACTATAAGGATACAGCATTCGTTAGGTTATGGTTAGATTAGGTTATGTTATGTTAGGTTTGGTTAGGTACTGTTTGGTTCGGTTATATAAGTTATTCATATTTTATTACCCCAAAGATAGGCACGTGCCGTATCTATAAGCGAGCACTTAGGTACGGCTGCCGTACCTGTAAGCTGTGCTATTATAGATAATACGCCACATACTTATATCATGACATTACTGGCATTAATCAGGATAAAGCTATGCTTTACCCAGATTAAAGCTATGCTTTACCCTGATTAAGGTTGTGCTTTACCGCTTTACCATACAGTATTATCACATTTGTATATTCAACGAACTAATTTTCTACTAAGCCACCAGTAAATTTGTATGACTACCCCAATAAAATTTTGTCACATCAGGAAGCTAAATGGTTGTTTCTATAACCATTACTCAGCACACTCAGAACACTCAACTAATATGGTCTAGCACAACAGACTATATATTGATGACCCCGGAGTGACGTGCTGAAGAGAAGATGGCTTTTGCCAGCGCCAAACTCTAAGGGCGTCTTCTCCTGGTTTGTGAGCCTGCGCTGGTAACCAGTCCAGTGTATTCGCTCACTAACCCCTCTCACAAAAAGTTACACCTCTTGGAGTTCGTATAACTGAGTTTGAGGATTGGGAGAATTCACACTTCACATGTGTGAATGCCATCTTCTGCTTCCTGCGCCGTTTGCGCAACTCTCCCTGGCACCTTCCGTGCCTCCCCCTAGACGCCTTTCCTGCGTCTGCAGCGGCCTTAAGCGTCCTTTGCGCGGCCCCTACGCCCTTTGACGTTGTCACTGCGTCATTGGTACGGCCTTTGAGCATTTCTGCTCGGCCACAACGCCCTCAGCGTGCCATTCTGCGCCTTATGCGCACCCCCCCACGCCTACAGCGTGCCACTCTGCGCCTTATGCGCACCCCCCCACATCTATAGCATGCCACTCTGCGCCTTATGCGCACCCTCCCACGCCTTCAGCGTGCCACGCTGCGCCTCCCGCGCGTCCCTCCTCATCCCGCCTTGCGGCGTTAAAGTGACCTACCCATGGATGTACTTCAGCTTCACGTGGATTTACTTCAGCTTCGCGTGGATTTTCAGTGTTAGTGCAAACATTCCATGGATATACTTCAGCTTCACGTGGATTTACTTCAGCTTCGCGTGGATTTACAGTGTTAGTGCTATCAAAGTGCGTATCGTGATAGTGTCGTGTTGCGTATCAAAGTGCCAACATTGTTAGTGACGTTCTGGTGTCGTTGTGCTAGTGCTCGCTCAACAACAACGGCGGCTCCCAATTATCCATTGGCGCCTTCATCACCACCATGTCCAACGACGACTCTACAACCCTCCCTGCCATTGCTGCTGGTGTGGCCTGTGACCAACTCACATCAGTGATCTTTAACCTCACGCTACAATTAAACGCCTTGAGAGAAGAGCTCAGTGATCATCGCCCCTTCTCACGATCACGATCACGCTCCCGATTCCACTATCGCCGACGCACCTCCAAGTCTCCTCACAAACAGCAGTCCACATCAAACAATGACAAAATGTGCTACTACCATCAACACTTTGGCAACAACGCTTACAAGTGCCAGCAGCCCTCCAGTTTTGTTGCTTCCAGTAACAACACATCACCTCCTTTAAACTCCAACGGCGAGTGCTAAAGACGCATAGCGTTCGCCACACCAGTGCACTGCTCCACATCCATGATCCACTCACTCACTTCACCTTCCTTGTAGATACAGGAGCAGAAATTAGCGTCCTACCTGCAACGGCCCTTCAGAAGTCCCTACCTCAAGTCACTACCCTCTACGCTGCCAACGGTTCTACCATACCAGTGTACAAACGTCAGACTCTACGACTGGACCTGGGACTCCGCCGCTCCTTTCAGTGTACCTTTTATGTTGCTGCAGTCACTCAAGCAATCTTGGGGGCCGATTTCTTACAACGATACAACCTCCTCGTGGACGTCAAGAATCGCCGCCTGCTTGACTCACTTACTCACATCGCAGCACCTGCAGATCCGCTCTATGAAAAGAGCATCGAAATTTCTGCAGTTTGCAGTGCAAATGTATACTCATCACTACTGAAGTCATTTCCAACGCTAATTCAACCTTACTCAGCTGCAGAACCTATAAAGCACCACATCCAACACTACATTGAGACTATAAATATCTCATAACTTTAGGAAAATATACTTTTTTTTACCTATTTTCTACAATATATTTGTTACCCTTATTATTTAGTTTTATTATTCCTTGCTGTGAATTTTAATATAGTACTATATAGCATAAAGACAGAAGACACTCACTGACAAAAAATATATTGTACTACATGCAGTAACCTTGTTCTCTTCTATCAATAGATGATAAGAATAAATGAGGTAAATTTACGATATCTCTCTCTCTCTCTCTCTCTCTCTCTCTCTCTCTCTCTCTCTCTCTCTCTCTCTCTCTCTCTCTCTCTCTCTCTCTCTCTCTCTCTCTCTCTCTCTCTCTCTCTCTCTCTCTCTCTCTCTCTCTCTCTCTCTCTCTCTCTCTCTCTCTCTCTCTCTCTCTCTCTCTCTCTCTCTCTCTCTCTCTCTCTCTCTCTCTCTCTCTCTCTCTCTCTCTCTCTCTCTCTCTCTCTCTTACGCATAGGAATTGTATATAAATACGAACGTTAACTATACTCTTTTAATACCTATAGGCTACCTTTATTTGTTTTAGTGTAGGGAACAAAGAATGTATACGTAACAGTATCCTTAGTATGGAAAGGAGAGAGAGAGAGTGAGAGACAGGGAAAGCTGCCGGGGGCATCGCTGCTGCCAGACGTACGCTTCATAAGATCGTAGTTTTTTTATTGTACCCAATGTCTGTAGAACTATTCAACGTAGAACTGTTTAATGTACAACTATTTAATAATGTTTTAAACGTAATTTAATCTAATTTCACGCACGAAAACAGAAAATAGACAAAGTTACTACTGGGTTAAACAAGTAGTAAGTTATGGCCGGAGTCTAACACATTTTCTGGAGTTTGTGACGTCACTGTCCGGCGTTAGCCCTTTCATGAATCTAAACTTGGCGTTATCTTGCTACCGGGACAGTTATTGCCGCAATAAGTTTTTCCTGAATCCACCCCCTAATCATTACCCGGGCTGAGTGTCCTGTCGAACGTATTGGAAGGCGGACACGTAGCGCTCTGCAGCTGAGCGTCTTTTTGTTACTCTTTGCAGTAAGTGCTGAATATAAATTGGTTTATTACCTAGTTTTTTAATGTATTGCATTTTTTAAAGGACGGATATTGCTGTATTTCAAGAGAATACTGATAAGACAAACACCCATATTGTATTCAGAATTACATATACATGTATAATAATTTTGTGTTCATCTGGTAATTAACAAAAATGTCAGAAAAAAAAAGTTTTATAATGCAAAATTTTTTTTTCTTCCAGTATTACGTGAGTGAAACACCAGGTATATTTATACTATTATGGAAGCCAGTGATCTGACCATTCATTTGGTGTATCATATGGTGAAATAGGGCAAATATTAAGCTTTTGGTGAGGCAATATGTACGAGAGGTCTGAAACGGTTTCATGCGAAAATGCGTTTCCGCCGATTTGAGGGTACCCGAATTCAACGAGCCAAAAAAGTAGTTTCATCCCAGAATTCTTCTTGGTAAAATTTAGAATCGTGTTTAGTATGCTTATAGGCTTCAGAAAAACTTGGTTTAGTTTAATGGTGGGAGGGGTGCTCGAGGGTCATAGCTGGCCCATGGCCTATTATAGAATATCCTAGACATTATGTTCTGTTTATTTTTAGACCATAAACAATTGCTAGTGCTTCCTTTTCAATAGTACTGTAATCAATCTCAGCTTTGTTTAATTTTCTGCTAAAAATTGTGAGTGGTCTCAGATTATCATATTCATCCTTTTGTTGTAGAACACCACTAATTGCAATATTAGAAGCATCCGTGATGAGATAAAAAAAAATTTTCAAAATCAGGAAAAATAAGTGTTATTTGCTCCGACAATATCTTTTGAGTCTAACAAATGATTCTTCAGCTTTATTATTCCAATCTATGTATTTTTCATTATTTTTTCCATTCATGTGATCTTCTCTAGGTTTATTTAAGGAAGCTGCTATTCCAGCATAATCTTGTATGAATTTTCTATAGTAATTAGTCATCCTCAAAAATGATTGTAACTCTTTTACTGCTTTGGGTATGGACATCTTATATACAGTTTCTATTTTATTTGGCTGAGATTTTAGTCCCTCTGCTGAGATATGTCCTAAATATTTTAAACTTGTCTTAAAATACATTTCTTTAAATTTACTTTTAATTTTGATTCTTGGAGTCTAAAAAATACTCTTTCAAGATTATCTATATTGTCAATCAAATCTATACCTTGAATTATAATGTCATCTAAGTACACATGTGTATTATGGCCTATCAAGCCTATTAATACTTGATTTATGATCCTACAGAACGCTATTGGGCTATCTTTCAAACCCATTGGCAAGACATTATGTTCGTATAATCCTTCAGGTGTTACAAAGGCAGTTAAGGCTTTACTGTCTTCTATAAGGGGAATTTGATGAAAACCCAGTTTTAACATGAAAATATTTTTCCCTTTCCTAAGTTATGAAGGATATTATTTATGTTAGGTAAGGGGTATGAATCATTCATAACATGGGTATTTAAATTTCTGAAATCTATACAAAGCCTTAATTTTCCATCTATTTTTATTCCGGGCACCAAGGGTGACTGAAAAGATGATCTTGAAGGTCTTATCATTCCATGATTTTCCATTATTTTAATTTGTTCTTTTACTTTCTCATGGTAACACACTGGAACAGGGAATGGCCTCCTAGGCTTAGGGGTTGACTCTAGTTTGCTAGTATGATAATAAAATGGAGTAACACTCGGAGGATCATCATCATTTGCAAAGACATGGATATTTCATAAAAAGTCCCTTTAGAATCTTATTGTCATTACTGTTTACAGGAAACATGTCATCTCTTGTCTGAAAGAGACAATTTTGTTGTTCCACTTTATTTTTTTGTTATAGTATTCACATTATTACACTGATCAACTGGCACATTTTCTTTATTACATTGCTGAACAAATCCTAAAGTTTTCCTTGGTTCTAACTCATTTTTTTCATTAGTCACATTTATATACTGTATAATGAATCTAGATTTTTTGTTTTCTCTGTCAGATTCCAATTTCACTATCCCCGGACATAATGTGTGAGATCCAGCATTTTCTACTTACTGGCTCAAAAATAGCTGTATCGTATTCCACTAAACTGGTTTCTAGTACAATAAAACTTATATTTTCTCCTAATACTGTTGCATCAGTAGCACACTTGAATTTACTATTTTCTATAACCTCTTTTCGGGGCGTTTTATTTTCTTTCGTTATATGCAGTGCATGTTCTAACGGTATTTCAACTGTAGTCACATTATTTACTTCAATATAGAGCTTCAGTGGGTTAGTCTGAAATCTTACTTCGTATCTTTTCATAAAGTCCCAGCCTAATATCAATTGTGAAGTTAATCCTTTTTCTTCACTAATAATTAGATCATGTGTATAATTCCTTCCTCCTATTTCTAGGGTTAACCTATTTTTTTCTGCAGTGGCCATAATATTTCCACTTGCGTTACGGATTGTGGTTAAATCTTGAATTCTTTTAATTTTTCCTTATGATCTTACTAATTCAGCTTCTATTATGGAAACTCCTGCTCCAGTGTCAAATAATGCTAAATGCTCCTTACTATTTGCCTCCTATTTTCACTTCAATAAATATGTTGCCTGATTTTCCATTTACTGCTCCTATAACTATCATAGATGAATCGGCGTTTATTTTTAAAATTTTTTTTTATAAAGTGTGATGATTTGGTGCATACCATGGCACATTTCTGCATTGTCTGTTAGTATGCCCAAACATGCCGCAAGAGAAACAAGTGACTGTAGGTCGGCGCCATTGTGAAATTTGAGTTTTACAATAATTAGAAGTATGACCAAATCGATGACATATGAAACATTCTGAGGCTCGACAGTGTTGTGTGTCATGATTATTTAACCCACATCTCTGACAATAAATCTTATTTCTTCCTGTTGGGGTCTGATGAACAATGGTTTCATGTGGGGTGATGGAATTTACTGGAATACCCTTACTCATTTCTTTCCTTATTGCAACATCCGTAAGCTGAAGGCTTACGGATACATATTTTAATGCCTTTTTAAAGACAGTCAAAGGAATTTTCATATCAGCTTCTGTTAAAATGTATGAGAAGTCTTTGGGTAATGCATATATAAAAATAGAAACAAACATATCACTATAAACTTCCATGCCTGTAGACTTAAGTTATTCTAACTGTTCAACAATATCCATAATTTGGAGCAACACATAATATTCAAATCCTGGAGCAATTCATAATATTCATATACTTGAACAATGCATAATATTCGTACATCACAATCCTACATAAATAAATATTCTTAAAATAACATCCTAACAGCTACTAAATGACTGCATTAGAACAAGAGCTTCCATTTACCGTATAATTCAGTAGCGCCATTTTGAACTGAGTTGGTTGAGCTTCCAAAGTGGAAGAGCTGAGTGAAGTGACTTTATAGGCCGCTACATCTGAATAAATACACTCAAACTAGCAGTTACCAATTATCACAAGACAACATTTTGGGAGGCCCCAACATATATGTTATTTTCCCTTAGACTTCTACTTCTTTATATAAAGGTGAGTTTCCCTTAAAATTCTGAGAACAGATGTTTGGAGAGGCCTCTGTGTAAGGTCCAGGGATTACCTTAATCATATGATTTTATATCCTAGGTCAAGTTTTGACAAAAGGAACCAGCAGGTATTTATGACCTTGCTCGACTAATGATCTCCTAACAATCTCCCTAATCTCTCTAAAGTCTAAATCCTTTAATTTGCCTGATCATCTGAGCGTCGGGGTCAACACAGCTGACACCTGGCTGGTCAACACTGCTGCGAATTTGACCGCTTTAAGTTTTACCCTTTGACCGCGCTCACCTGCATCTCTACCTCTGCTTTCCTTAACTCCACATTCCATATATCCACATGTATTTTCCACCTTCATATAATATTCATCTTCCCTTTTAACACATTATCTGGTCACGACACCGTAAGTACTTCTCTTGGAGTATTCCACCGAGCGGCAGGTGTCTACTGCTTACTCCTTAGGATTACTAGCCTCTACTTTTTCTATGATTTAAAGTTGATATTATCCATGGATGATATCCTTTACATTTTCTCAGCTAAACTTACAGGACTATTGAGTCATTGGACAGAGTCAGGCTGCTATAAAGTGTAAAATACAAGGTGTGTAAGGTTGAGATAGTGCACATGCTGATTCTTTCATTATATTTCTGATACTGATTGATAAACAATATAATCAAAACAGAATATTATATTCCTGTCTTTAACAAGTGCCCTATTACAAAGGAACAAGGATGCAATTCACACATATATAATTTATCTACACCTTTTCAGCCTCAAATTAAAAAAGTTGAACTTCAAATTAAATAAACTGAACTTCAAATAAAAAAAAACAACTTCAAATAAAAAAAAACAGAACTTTAAATTAAAAAACAGAACTTCAAATTTAAAAAGTTGAACTTCAAATTTTAAAAACTGAACTTCAAATTAAGAAAAACTGAACTTCAAATTAAAAAACCTGAACTTCAAATTAAAAAGAATTAAGTTCAAATTAAATAAACCTTAACTTTAAATTAAAAAATTGTTAAATTAAATATATATATATATATATATATATATATATATATATATATATATATATATATATATATATATATGTATATATATGTGTATATATATATATATATATATATATATATATATATATATATATATATATATATATATATATATATATATATATAATATATATATATATATATATATATATATATATATATATATATATATATATATATATATATATATATAAGCAGTTTGGGACATAACGTCGTAAATACCAGAAAACATATGCAGTTACTAAGGGATTAAAATTATAAATCTTCTAAACAAGTGTAGTGAATGAAAATAGCAAAATACAAGGGTAGCTTACTGACGCCAGACTATAGTGGCCGTTTAGTTTTCCAAAAGACAAAAGTAATTACATGTTTTCTTGTATATACGACATTATATCTCAAACTGCGTTAAGCTATTGCAAAGGTAACATATGAAGTAGCGTGCATCCAAAACATTACCGCACATTACTTAATTAATCTTATTGCTCGTTCTCATTGGTAACTGACAATATTCAGCTGCACGAGAAAGGTTAGGCAACAGATAAACTTTGACTGACATCACCACGCATTTTCGCCTTTAAAAAAAAAAAAAAAAAAAAAAAAAAATATATATATATATATATATATATATATATATATATATATATATATATATATATATATATATATATATATATATAGGCTGTTATTTTTTGGACAACCGCTGTTATGACCTTATTGGCTACCCGCTCTATGCAACTGAAGAACACTTAAAACAAGAAAACATTAACATGATTTTAAATTGCCTTACCAACCTGAGACAGGCTGTGTGGCTACTTATATTGCTTCAGTAATACTCACAGTACGTTTGGTCTTAATAACTTACAGACTTTTGTTATTCTAAGTTCCTGTTTTTTTCTCTCATTTTTCACAGTAACGTGGCAATGGTTTCAAGTTCAGTCACATATAGCTCAGACGATATGCTATTCGTACCAACATTCATGAGGCCAGTTTGGATACAAGAGGAGTGAAGACTGGTACGAAGCGAGGGAAGTACCTCAAGACCCGTGTCTTGTGTCGTGTAAATATTAGTCGTACAGAAAAAATGCACTAATACTAAATGATGTGATTTTAAAAGTTCTATCTATTCATGTAATTTAATCTAAATATACGCCTACAAGTTTGTAAGAAAAATGTATTTTTCAGTATTTATAAACCGGTTACGTGTTTTGATGGTTGAAAACATAAAAAACATAATTTTGTTGAGAAACAAAGTCTAAAAACATTAGTTATCTATATGTCTGTACATAGTTTCACAAACTGAACTGAAGAACACTTAAAACAAGAAAACATTAACATGATTTTAAATTGCCTTACCAACCTGAGACAGGCTGTGTGGCTACTTATATTGCTTCAGTAATACTCACAGTACGTTTGGTCTTAATAACTTACAAACTTTTGTTATTCTAAGTTCCTGTTTTTTTCTCTCATTTTTCACAGTAACGTGGCAATGGCTTCAAGTTCAGTCACATATAGCTCAGACGATATGCTATTAGTACCAACATTCATGAGGCCAGTTTGGATACAAGAGGAGTGAAGACTGGTACGAAGCGGGGGAAGTACCTCAAGACCCGTGTCTTGTGTCGTGTAAATATTAGTCGTACAGAACACTTGTCCATAAAAAGTAAGTATAGTATATTACTTTGTCTTGTATTGAAGTATATTACATTCCTTTATCGGAAAGAGTTTGTATAACATGCTTAAATCGGAACTGACCCCCCCCCCCCCCCACACACAGGACCTCACCACTGCTGCCCCGAGCTGCCAGCCACCGCCGCGCATGATCTCGTCGCGTCGTGTCCTCGCATGCTGCCGGCCCCGCCGCGCATCATGTCCTCGCATGTTGTCGACGCAGCGCCGCCCGCCCGCCCGCCCGCCCGCCCGCCCGCGTGCTATCCTGTCACCACATGGTTATATTCTCCGCCAGCATTTTATATGCGAGCCAAAAGCATTTCATCCACATGTAAATTCCAGTCGAATAAATTTAAAGACATATATTGTGTTTTTTTTCATCTGTTTTTTATATGGGTCATGAAAAAACAATCAAACTCAGTGTTTTATTGGAAGTACATGTTCTTCATGTGTATTTTAAAAATATTATAATACCACAAACTCCAACAGTAGACCTATATACAACATATATTTACATATATTTAAAATAACAGGCAAATGCTTACAGACTAAACACCATGCACACACCAGTCCACATCATATATACAACAATTTATTCCGAGATTGACTCGTCTTCTAACGTGTAATCAAGAGGGATTGATGCAAGCATTTGATTTATTTCTTCCTCTTCTGTGGCTGACATTAACATGTCATCGCCCACCCGTGTTTTCGATGGGAAATATCGCTCAGCCAACACATCCCTTTCTCCCCATAGCTCATATGTTTCTTCTTCCATTGCACTGTCATGTTGTCCATCCATTGCACTGGGCAGACTCACTTCTGTTACATCCCCTCCATCGCTTTCTTGGGGGGACAGTGTCATGATCTGTGCTTCCTCCCCCTCCTCTAGCCCAACAGAATTATCAGGATGACCGTAAGATCGTGACTCCAAGGCGCTAATGTAGTATCTTTTGTCCTCAACTATAGATATCCCTCTCTTCGGATATTTTACTGTACTCATTCGACTATTGCGCACTGTGAATCCCTGATAGTCAAAGACATATGTTTCCTTCTGGAATAGGGCGTCTTTGTATTGCTGATGGGTAATTTTCTTCTTTATGGACTTTGGAACACCCTTAGCCGAACTTACACGATCATTGTCTGCCAGGACAATGGAATAGCACTTTGGTCTTACACCTACAAATTCAGCGATGACTCTTTCCCCAACTTCAGATTTTAATAGCCCGAGTTTTCCCTTGTTTTTTGTGGTGTACAAGGGATGCGAGGGGCTAAAGTTACTCGTGTCTAAATAGTTTTTGAGGGGCTCCTGTGAGTACTCTGTTAATAGATCAGGAGTTTCAATTTCTGTGATAAGGGAGTCGGTGTCACAATATACAAGTTTTACTCGATCCCCGTAATGTGCTTTCATGACATTGTAATAAAAATCATACAGCCGCAGTTTGGACAGCTCTAGGATATAGTAGCCAATGTAGTTTGGGTGATTCACATTTGAATATTTCTTATAGCGAACCACGGCTACATAGTCGTCATTGAGGGACATAGCACGTTTATAGTATGGACTGCGGGCCAGCTTCAAAAATTTGTTGTGATTGGTGACAATATCAACTTCTTGGTTATATTTGGCTGCGTTCATCAGGAATCGACCAAAAATACTGTTTGAAATGCACTTGATTGCATTTTTCTTGATGGGGCAAGTAGCTGTTTTGCGTGCTTCTATGTTATTCTGAATGAATTCTGCAAGAAAGCGTTCTTGTTTAAAGGTATATACAGCATGCACCTTTTTAACAACCAGACCTAGTTGAATAAGTAGCTTCAGGAGAGGCAGAGCAAAAAGCATTTTTTCCTGAGCAGCATGTGTCCCTATGAGCTTAAAGTTGTTACTCGGCACAGGACGGTTTTCTTCTTCATACCATGCACGTATTTGGGGTGATATCACTTTTTTGGTGATGTTATGCTTTCTGATGATCAGTGGAAGGTCATCTGTTTTCTCAATGACTTCACGCGCGACAGCCTCCGTATCACACATAATTAGATATCCAAAATCACCTTCGGTTGATTGATTGACCAGGCCCTTGTGCAGAAATGATTGCATTTCAGTATCATCTAATTTTCTCATATCCCCACATGGCAGCTTTTCTTGCATTACAGTAGGATAAAGACTGTTGAAGTCAAGATATGAAAGGTATGTGCTTCTTTCATGTTTTGCATCAAACTCGGGATTCGTGTAGATGTTATTACCACGTGCAAAACGACGCACAACGCTTGTGTATCCCCCTCTCACATTATTTTGAATACAATGATATATATCGGGGCTACTAAGTACTTCCAATTTTTTTTGTGTTTTTAACAGAAACGAGTCATAGGCAAATCCGGGCAGGCTAACATAATTCGCAATATCCAGTCCCCATTGAGTTTTCAAGACCCCCCGCCATTCTAGGAACACATCGCACAGGAGACCAACATCTACTTTAACATATAGTAACAAATAGTCCTTGAGGTTCTGACACCCAGCTACTTTCCAAACCTTTTCCGCGTGTTGATACTCGCTTTCGGAAAGTTCTGTTCCATGAAGCGAATTGAAAAATTCTTCGCGGGGCGGAAGACGTGTTTCAGAAAGTCGTTCCAGCGAATTGAGATAGTCGTAGCACATTACCTGCTTTCCCTTGATCAGTAACGGTAAAGCGGGGGCTGGCACATCTTTCAACATCTGCTGTGTGTAAATGGGCTCGCTCCCATTGGCGATGAATTGGTTCGCTAAATCCCCAAGTAAACCAGGTATAAATGCATGAGAGTCAATAAATCTCAAGTCATTTATAAGAACCTCATGATATTTTTGAACCGATTGCTTTGGTCTTAGTTTGATTTTCAAGTCGGGTAGAGTTAATTCATGCAGGATTAGCGCTAAATCATAATTAGAGTTATGTGCAATGAGAGTGAGCTGCATTTTGTGATTTTTCATTTGAAGGTTGCATCTATTACAATAACCTCCAATGTAATTGTTTCCTGATTTTTCATGGTCGTGGTGTTTAACTAATTTGCCTTTTAAACACTCCTGTTTACAAAGAAGACAGTGAGTTTGTTCATTGTGACGTGCCACATCCTCAGCGGTCATATGGATCTTATTATACCCGGAGGAAAACTTTAATTTTTTCCAAGTACACTGCATTGTTTGAATAAAATGATTCACACAATCTCTTCCGCAATAGGATCCGCTTTTTACTGTTTCTAAGTTTCTATTCACTACAATGTAAGCATACGCTATGGCAAAGTGCTGACGCTTTACGCATGTAGACACATTTGAAGAAGGCTCAACTAGAATACTTTCGAAGTCGTAGAAACACAAATATGATGTCTCATATGCTTTTGCATGATTTTGAAATTTCACTTTTGACCCCGCGGGTGGGAATTTTAGTCTTGTTACTCCCACTGGGCAAATCATCTTATGTTCGTCAAGCGCTGTCTTGTTCTCAAACGCGCACATGCATATGTCACAGTAAATTTTTTTCACACGACGTTGATGGGTAAACACATTCATGTAGCTGTGAAAGTTTGGGATAAGTGCTAGATGCCTATTCCCCAGCAACAGGCAATGAACTACTTCTTTATCTTTGAGTCCCTTTCTAACTAGTGTTAGTTCACCTTTTTTGCCTTTAATGCGATCTAGGCTGTAAACGCGAATACACATTTCATTTAATCTTTCAAGCTGTCCTAGGTCTTCCCAAGACACCGGGCTCTGAATGTCACCGGTATTAATAGCTGTCACCCAGGCATCCTCCCGCTGTCTACCGCTTGGAACTACATTTCCTGACTTTAGACAACGATAGGCTGCTAGGACCTGGAAAACGCAGTCCGTGGGCCCTGAAGGATTAAGAACTTGTGTTTTCCCGGGAACACCCTTAGGATAAGGCACATATTCTCCGATCCTACTGTGAAGCATTATAAGAGCGAAGGACAGTTTTAAACTAACAATTTCATCTAACGTATACCCGCTACCAAGGTCTGTGTTTAATCTTCGTAAGCCTTCAGAATCTTTATTTTCCACCACTTTTTTAATGGCCCCGAGCATCGTATTTGCGTCTTTATTCCGACATGGGACAACTTGCATATATCTAGAAAACACGTCTATGCATACCAACAAGTAGCCAATGCTATTATTTTCCTTTTTTATATGTCTTACGTCTGCTAAATCTGCGGCCATGATTACTTTTGGTTTTGAGGCTATTATCTTTTGCCGGGGAAATTTTTTATTCTGTAGCTTATGCAGAGTATATGTTTTATTGGTTCTCAGAAAGTTGAATACATCATCCTGTGTTATTGTTGGGTTTATACTTTTTGCTTTCTCCCATAATTTCTCCCGAGAGCTTAAACCATAGGGCTCGTCATGTTGGGAGTAGAGCACATGTAAGAGATCCTTCTTCTCTGAGTTCACCATTGGAATACACGTTCACCATTGTTCTCCGACAATGTTTGAGCGAAATTGCAGGGATTCGGGGGTATTTATACCCAAATCAACAAGAAGATATCCATAAGACCGAGAATATACAGCATATTTATATATATCTACAAATTGGTTTGCCTTCTCTTTTCCAAATATTTGTCTACCCAGACAGTGAATTTGAGATAAATCGCGTTGTCTTAACAAGAGAAAATGAGAACAGTTCAGGCTAATATTCCTTGCATGCTTTCCCCCCATATATAAATTTTGAGTGACAAACACACACGAAATTTTGTTGTGCCGTCCACGGGTAAATGCATCAACCACAGTTTTGTTCTTTACAGCATCAATGAAAATATCATCAAGCACATACAATGTTCCTCTCTCATCAAAAGTATCCTCGTTAGCAATTGGATCAATTATTTCAGATGACACCATAACTTTAGACCCTATTTCTTTGTTTCTTTGAAGTGGATGAGACGTTAAGCCACATATAACAATCTTTTTAAACTTCTCATGGTACTTCACTATAAGCCTCCGCACAAGTTCCGATTTTCCAGAGTTGCTATATCCTGCAACTATTATACGTGCCGGGTGTTGGAAAATATCAAGAAGATTCTCTGAATAAGTCTCTGCCATAGCGGGCATTCTATGAATGATGGTAACTGTTAAAGCACGATGCTTATATATCACAATGTGTGCGTGCACAGGACACACACACACACACGCACATACACATACACACACACACACACACACACAAAACACACACATCATAAGAACGGTAATGAAAAACAGGAAGGAAGAGATGAAATAGAATAATAAATTTTTCTCTCTCTCTCTCTCACACACACACACACACACACACACACACACACACACACACACACACACACACCTTGAAAACAATTGGAATCCCCGATAGATCGTTAGCGATACTAGGTCAATATGGGCGGGGCCACCCAAGTCTCGTTAAAAAGGGCTATATCAACGCGTTCGTCTTTATAGGCCAATTCCCCAAGGACATTAGCGATACCTGGTCACAACGAAGACCGGACCTCCCAAGGTCCATTAATCAAACATCAAGATCAGATGGGCGGGAAACAGGTGTGTGTGTGTGTGTGTGTGTGTGTGTGTGTGTGTGTGTGTGTGTGTGTGTGTGTGTGTGTGTGTGTGTGTGTGTGTGTGTGTGTGTCTATATCAGGGGCGTTCGTCTTTATACATCCCAAAATTCCCCAAGGACATTAGCGATACAAGATCAACACGAGGGACACCCCAAGGGCCATTAATCAAACCCCAAGATCAGATGGGAGAGGAGGAGGAGGAGGAGGAGGAGGAGGAGGAGGACGGTGTGTCGAGAAGGGGAAGGAGGCAGCTGAGAGAGAGAGAGAGAGAGAAAGAGAGAGCACAACCCTCACCCCCCTACTATGGTGACCACCATTTTACCCCCACTTTGGTAAGCCACACTTTATCCCCCCACTTTGGTTACCCCCCCACTTTAACCCCCACTTTGGTTACCCCCCACTTTACCCCCCCACTTTGGTTACCCCCCACTTTACCCCCCCCCCACTTTGGTTACCCCCCACTTTACCCCCCCCACTTTGGTTACCCCCACTTTGGTTACCCCCACTTTACCCCCCCACTTTGGTTACCCCCACTTTACCCCCCCACTTTGGTTACCCCCACTTTACCCCCCCACTTTGGTTACCCCCCACTTTACCCCCCCGCATTACCCCCACTTTGGCACATTTGCTACTACTTATATATACGAGGAAGATAGTAAGCGGTAGAGAAATATTGTAGAAATGTTACTGTAGGCACAGAATTGTATAATAGTGGTGATGAATATCAAAAACAAAGGAGATATATAACAGCAGCCTCTTCTCGGAATCTATTATTAATATATATCTCCAATAAAAACAGTGTATATATACGAGAAAGATATTAAGTGGTAGAAAAATGTTTCAGAAATACTACTGTAGGCTTAAAATTGTATAATAATGGTGATGAATACCAGAAACGAAGGAGATATAACAGCAGCCTCTAACCGGGTTATTTATTTTCTTTGAATTTTGATATATACTCCCAAGAAAACAATTTACTTGTACGTGAAAGAGATTAAATGGTACAAAAATTCTGCATAAATGTTTGCAAAAATATGTATAACCGTAGCATATGAATAGTTAAATAAGATATCCCCAAAGTTTATTTTGGTTAAGGGGAAGCTCTACTCTACATTGATATACACAAATTATTCTGACACTCATTATCGTCCCAAATAAATAGTTAATAAGATATCCCCATTCCCCATCTTCTCCCAATAAACATGAGAACATGTGGGAATGTAAGGTTTTTTGGCTGGATGTAAAAGTAAAGTTTTACCCAAATCTAACCTAACCAGGGAAAGCCTATAGGCGCTACAGATTAGACATATATAAAAATAAGAGGTATTTCTTTACAACTACTGCTCCACCTCTTTATTATATACATGAAGTCTTACATACTATACATAGTGTACTCAACACATCTGTGAAGGTTTTAGGGGGTGCTTACCATTATTTACCTCGCAAAACGTCTTTGAAGTTATGTTATGTTGGTTAAGTTAGGTTAAGTTATGGTTAGGTTAAGGTTGTTAGGTTAGTTTGCAGTTATGTTATGGTTATGTTAA
>JAXIVD010002496.1:45000-58848 GCA_036785275.1 Cancer borealis
AGACAGCCCTTCAAATGCTTAAAAGGGAGTTTCTGGACAAAGAGTTTATTGTGGATGAAACTTATAAGAATATTTTAAAGGCCTTGCCTAGTTCTACCCTTGACACTGAGTTTTCTAACATCAAAATTTATTTAAATGAAGTAAGAGCATATTTGTCAGAATTAAGGACACATGGTTTTGATTTACTCGAACTAGGAACAGCTGGCCACTCTGTCATCAGCCATGTCATTTTTAATAAACTCCCAGCTGTCGTAAAAAGAGAGTTTATTCATGTATTAGATAAAAATTATCCTACCATAACAGAAATTTTAGATAGTTATCATAGTCATTACAACATTAAGCACAACGTGTTCAGTTACGCCTAAAACCTTTGATAAAGCCAGCAATAAACCTTTCTTTAATGATCACAAGCCTGCAAAAACTTACCGAGAAATGGAAGGATCTAAGGGCACCCTACAAAATTTCAAGAACATCACCAACAAGTTCGCCTATAAATTATGTGGAGGTCAAGGTCATTCGTTAGGACAGTGTAATAATTACACCAGCTATGAAGATAAGATAGCCAGATTAAGTGAACTGTCCTTGTGTACTAGATGTGCTGGATCTGGACACAATGAGACTAATTGTTTCGAAAAAACAAGGCAAACTGAGATATGAATGTAGAATTTGCCATGTGAAAGAACACATAACTCCTTTATGTCCCACTCATAAAGGCAACAATTCCAATCCTCAAATAAAAACAAATATTAGTTTATGTTTAGCTCAACGAAGTTTAGATTCCTGTCATATGCTTCCAACCATGACGTTAACTTTAAAGAATGGTAAAATGACAAGGAAAGTTAGATGCCTTTATAGACACTGGCAGTCAAAGATCTTATATATCAGAAGCAGCTGCCCAAGACCTTTGCCCTGATGTAAATGAATTGTTTTCTTTAGACTGTGATGTATGCACCTACATTGGGGAAGAAACCAAAGTTTTTAAGCAAATGGGTACTGGCATAAGGCTGCCAGATCGCTTTGCATTTGTACCATTATTAGTTGATAAAACTTTAGATATTAAATTTGACGTCCCAGGGATGAATGCAGTCATTAGTAACTTTAAACAAAATAATATGAGGTTGCTAGATGAACATTTCTATGAGCCTACTAATCATGAACACATCCAAGTAGATATGTTGTTAGGTATAGACATTTTACAAAACATGACTTCAGTGTTCTGGCAGGAAATATTAGGTGGTACATGCTTAGTCATGCACAACAAAGTAGCACCCATAGGAAATGTATTCAATTTTCTAGAACCGGTGCAAAGACAGTTAGTGATGCGTCTCCTGACCAAAAAGGATGAGACCCACTTGTGCAGTAAAACTAAGACCATGATTAACGCCGTTATGGATCCTATAAAATCATATTTCAATCCACTAGAACATCTATTAGAGGATACTGAAGTAGATAATGGTCTAGAACACCTATTTAATTTTGAATCAATGGGAATTAAAACCACGGAAGCAGATTTAGTGTCCCTAGAGAGTGAGCAAATAAAAAACTTTGAGGAGGGAATTTCATTCAGCAATGGGCATTATAATGTTGAGCTGCCATGGTACCTAGATAAAATAGAATCTGTGCCTTCTAATCATTTTGTTGCCCTAAAAGTTCTTGATAGAACTCTAGATCACTTAAAAAGAAAGGGCTTACTAGAAAAATATCAGTCAGTTTTTGACCAGCAGATAGCTGAATAGAAGAAATTGAAGTAAAACCGGCTCAATACAATGAAAAAATTTGGATCCCTCATAGGCCTGTCATCAAAATAGAACAGGTTACTACTAAAATCAGACCTGTTTTTAATTGTTCATTAAAAACTAACAAGGAGTTACCATCTCTGAATGAGGCTGCATACCCTGGAGTTGATCTTATGAATAACATTTTGCAATTGCTTTTTTATTTCCGTACCAACAAATTAGTTATGTTGAGTGACGTAAAACAGGCCTTTTTGATGATTAAATTAAAGAAGGAAGAAGACCAAAATAGGTTCTGCTTTTTTTGGAAAAAAGGAAACAAATTAGTGACCTACAGATTTAAAATTATAGTTTTTGGCTTCACTTCGTCTCCTTTTAGGCTACATTATGTGATGAAACATCATGCTAACTCATTTCCTGATGATAAATTGAGTAAAATACTGGCCAATAATTTTTATGTAGACAATTTGCTAGTGACAGGAAATTATATTAATGAAATGCAAGAATTGTATCAGCTGGCATATGAGAGAATGAAAGTAGGAGGATTTACATTAAGATCTTGGAACTCCAATTCAACTGAATTGAGAAGTCAGATGGCTGAAGATGGCAGACTAGTTGAACATACTAGCGAGGAAGAAAAGGTTCTAGGATATAGGTATAATGTCCAGCAGGATTTCCTAAAAATTGCTCATTGTAAGATTGATCCTGAAGCTAACACCAAAAGGAAGATCCTTTCTCAAACATCAAAGTTATTTGATCCTTTAAATTTTGCTCTTCCAGTGACCATAAGAGGAAAATTATTAATGAGAAAAATATGGAAGTTAGAAAGAGGCTGGGATGATGTCCTGCCTGAAGAGATTTGTACAGAAATGAAAAAAATAAGTAGAGACTTAGAAATGTTGTCTGAGGTCACATTTCCTAGACAAGCTTTAAATGAACACAATTCTTACGGCCTCCATATTTTTTGTGATAGTTCAGCTGAAGCATATGGGTTTGTTGCCTATGCTTTGGATGGAGAAGGTAGAAGTACCTATCTGCATTCTAAATCAAAAGTAACTCCTCTAAATAAAAGAAATGAACATAGTATTCCAACACTAGAGCTTATGGGTGTAATATTAGCCCTAAAATGCTTACCTACGATATTGGAGACTTACCAAAATATTCAAATTCAATTAATAAATGTTTGTGTGGATGCTCAGGTAGTGTTGAGTTGGCTTTTGACAAAGGACACTAAAGTGAAATCAAAATTCTTGAAAAATAGAGTGTCAGAAGCTGAGGGTTTGAAATCTGAATTAAGTAAAAGATTTAAAATGCCTGTAGCATACCACTACGTAAACACTGAACATAACCCTGCAGACTTAATAACCAAAGGGTTGACTTATAGTAAATATTTAGATAAGATAAAATTCTGGTTAGAAGGACCTCAGTGGCTTACTAATGATTACCAAGCTGTGGCCTCAATACCCTCTGTTGAGCATAGCACCTTCCCAAAAGGGCAAAATATGCACTGCTTGTACCTCGCAAACTCCTAAAATAAATACGGGTATAATAAATATAAATAAATACTCATCATTTGAGGGCTTGCTGAAGTGCACCACTTACCTGTTTAAATTCTTAAATAAAATAAAGGGATGTGATCCTAAAAAGAAGGCCTTAGAGTATTGGGTAAAGGTAGCTCAATCAGAATCTTACCTAGATGAATTAAATTTTTTGAATAACTCTAATAAAGAAAGTGAAAGGGATATTCCCCTTCTGGTATCTAATCTCAACTTATTTTTAGATGAAAGAGGCATTATAAGATCCAGAGGCAGAATAAGTAAGTGCCAATATTTTAAGTATGAAATACATCATCCTGTGTTACTCCCTAAAGAGCACAGGTTAACTACATTAATAATAAATGACTGTCATAAGAAAATGCAGCATTTAGGCATTGGTACAACACTAAATTATTTAAGGGAACAAGGGTACTGGATACCCAAGGGTAGAATGGCTGTGAAGCAGGCACTGAGCTCCTGCCATGTGTGTAAAAAGTATAATGCCTTAGCATTTAAGTATCCAAAATTTACAGATATGCCCAAGCATCAAATGAATCTAGTGAAACCTTTCCAGCATGTCGGGGTGGATTTTACTGGCCACTTTTGGGTCAAAGATAAGAATAGTGGACACTCGTTTAAGGTTTATGTCTTGATTTTTACATGCCTTAATATCAGAGCTGTCCATTTTGAATTATTACCCGATATGTCTACCATAAATTTTCTGTTAGCCTTCCATAGATTTTGTAACCAGTATTCAATACCCCATTACTTGTATAGTGATAATGCCAAAGCCTTCCTAAAAGGTGGTAGTATCTTGGAAAATTCCCTTCAGTCCAAAGAAGTTCAGGAAGAACTGGAGAAAATTAACATCAAACATGTGAAAATTCCCTTGTACTCAGCTTGGATAGGCTCGGCCTGGGAAAGATTAATAAGGGTATTGAAGACCTGCCTGTATAAAGTGGTAGGAAGAGCCAAGTTAACCTATTTAGAAATGTTAACTTCACTATCTAGCATCCAACTGGCCATTAATTCTAGACCCTTAACATACCGGTCCAGTTCTGACAGCTTGGAGTTCATAACACCTAATTCATTTTTGAAGCTGCATGGGAACCCATCTCTGGTACTGAGGGACGATGAGGGAATATGGGTGGACGACCAAAGCCAACCCTCCTTAGCTAAAAGCTTAGAGGAACAAGAGCAAGTCCTAGAAAGTTTTAAAAAACAGTGGTACGAGAGTTACCTCCTAAGCTTGAGAGAATACAGTAGAAATCTGTATCAGTGCAATTGGGAAAATAAAATAAAAGTTGGGGATATCATACTAATAAGATCAATAAACAAACCCAGACCCTTTTGGTTGCAAATCATAAAAGGACTTGACGGCAGAATAAGAACAGTTCAAGTTAAACAAAGTAATGGTGCAGTAGAGTATCACTCGATATGTAATCTTTATCCGCTTGAACTCACCATAACTCACGCGGGTAAAGATTTTAACCATGATAAGGAGGTCTCCCCTAGTGATTCTGCCCCTACCCAGTGCAGCAATGACGATGTATGGGGGGATAGGCCCAAAAGGAAGGCTACTGATAGGTTTCGCCGTATGCTTAGGGACGATTTAGAGTACCTGAAAGAGTCTTTTTTTTTTTTTTTTTTTTTTTTTCTTCAAAATATTACAACTACTATGGTGAGGAGTTTTAATTTTAAGTTGGGACTATTATATTTTTGTTTATTAGGATTAGCAAAAAAAAAAAAAATGCTACACCTCCACTGCAGGTGAGGATAAGATGTATTCATGTTTCAGTTTAGGTTAGATAAAATGCAACACCTTTATATAAGGTGAGGATATGGTAAGGGCATGTCTATTTGGATGAGATGCGCAGCGATCTCAACCCCCCCGAGTTGCATTTCTTTCCTTTTTCTATTACTACACTAGTCCCCATTTCTTATCTTTAAATAAAGTAAAAATAAATAAATAATCAGTCCTCTAGAGTTACCTAGGGATTGCGATTTGGGGAATCGCAATCTCCTCTGGGGAATATGTTAGAAATATAAAAAGAAGGAATAAGGATTAGAGAATTAACTAGTCCTTAATAGGCCTTTAAAATATAAATTAAACAGGCCGAGATTCAAGTATGGATGAATCTTGAAGTAACGGTTGTTGAATACAAAATAAGTTTAATTCAATCGTCAAATAAATAAATAAAACTACTAATAATTCAACTAAATGCAAATAATAACTATTTAATTAAGAATAAAACAAGTAAAGTAAACTTAAACTTAAAAGCAGTTAACGAGCGAAGCCTATGAAACCTTTTTAAAGATTCATAGATGGCGTTGGCGCCGGACTATATAAAGCCTTCGCCAAGTTCAATTCGCGGCAACATCATTAATAAGTTAAATTCACGCCGTAAGTCTTTCTCTTTGTTTTGGGTGCCTGGTCATTCGCGTATTTACGGGAATGAGCAGGCTGACATGCTGGCTAGGTCCGCTGCAGAGCTCGAGGGAGCGTGGAACCTCCGTCGCGATCTGCAGTCATGTCTCTCGGCTGCAAAATCATCAGTTTACCTCCTGTGGCAAAGTCACTGGGACAACCTCCATCTTCCCACAGTAAAACCCATCCTAGGCGAGTGGGCTTCCTCCAACCGCCCCATAAGGCGTCAGGAGGTAGTCCTCGGACGCCTCAGGATGGGCTGCACCCTACCCACCCACATACTCCCCTACATCGCCCACGCCTTCCCACCCCAATGCATCACCTGTCACACTACCCTCTCTATCGACCACATCCTGCTTCACTGTGTGCGTTATCGGGAGGCGCGACGGTCCCTCGCAGCTTGCTGTGAGGCCCGCCGCCTTCCGATGACGCAGACCACCCTTCTGGGTGACCAGCATCCGGATGTGGTCGATAACCTGATGATTTTCCTGGCCGAGACCAACTTAATCAAAGAGTTATGACTTACTTGTATATTTCAATGTTTTTCTTTTTTATTGATGACACTTTGTATATACTGCACTTTCTTTTATTATAAATATGTTTTGAATGAATGATTATGTGTCTAGCGTGGATGTTATGCACTTATCCCCAAATTTATTGTAAATACGTATTCGTACGTATCCTCCCCCATTATATGTATGTATCATTTTTGTCCCCTACTTTCCCTGACTAATGACTTTAGTTTTTGCCTTAGGTTCAGGCTCCCAAGTATGAATGTGTATGCATGATGCGTGACTGGAATTGTATGAATATATTTATATTATTTTTTTTTCTATGTACAAATATAAAATGGATAAAAAAAAAAAAAAAAAAAAAAAAAAAAAAAAAAATCAAACAAACAAACAAACAAACAAACAAACAAACAAACATGTAAATAAATTAAAGGGAAAAAAATAAATAAATAAATAAAAAATAAATAAATTGATAAACAAATAAAAAATAAATAAAATAAAATAATACTAAAAAAAAAAAAAAAAATTCAAAATTTAATTTATATGGCCTAATAGCCAATGCCATGGCTGATGGCAAAAAAAAAAAAAAAAAAAAAAAAAAAAGAAAGAAAAAAAAAAAAAAATCAATTCGCTCTCTACTCTAGTCTACTCTCTATTCTACTGTCTCCACGTTAGTAATTCGCTCCGACCGGAGCTCCTACAAGTTTTCACTGCCGAGTTACTAAGACTTCGGTCATCCTCAACACGACTTTCGTTTTAAAAGAAAAACGCCAGCAATTACAGCTAAGTGTAACACATAAAACATTCTAGTTAGGCATTATTGATTGCAATCTTTAGTAGTTTCAGCCGCAACTGTTTGTTTTATGATGTTATATAGCTGTGAGAGGCAGCCGTCTTCCTGCTATACCTAAATCGCAGGTAAGAAAACAGTGGTAACAGAGTAATTTAGTAAGTGAACTAGGGCCGAGATGTTGGAGCATGCTGTATGATATTTGATCTGGACCAGGACTGGAGCCTTTACAAGATTTCAGGGCAAGGAGGACTTCATCCGGCGTAAACTCTGAGTTGTAATCAGTGTTTACGCCTCCTGTGGCAAAGTTTGGGACTGTTTGTTCTGCTGCCTCCTTCCGGGAAAGGAAGGCAGGGTGGAACGAGGCGGAGCTACTCGCCTGTTCAAACTGCCGGGCTAGTACGTTGGCAATAACTGGGGGAGTGTCTGAAACATCCCCGTTGGTGATGAGTGTGGTTATTGGAGTGCTTGTTTTTTTCCCGCTAAGGATATGGACTGTGTTCCATAACTGTCCTAGCGGGGTTGTACGGTTTACTGATGCAGTGAACTCTCTGAAGGAGTCCCTCTTAGCTTGAAGGATGACTTTCCTTGCCTGAGCCCTTGCCTTTTTATAGGCCATGAAATTAGCTTGACTGGGCTGCTGGCTGAAATACCTGTATCGCCTATTACGCTCACGAAGTGCTTGTCGGCAATCCGTTGTCCACCATGGAACTCTATGCTTTGTGTGAGTTGTAGAAGTTTTCGGAATACATGCCTCAGCGGCGTGTAAAATGGATTGTGTTGCGTTGCTAACCATTGTGTCAGTGTCCTCGCCAGATATATCCACATCGGCGATCACACGGAAGGTTGCCCAATCTGCTTTCTTAAAATTAAATTTAGGTGGAGGAGGGATAGTGGCAACGTCGCGTGCGTAAGAAATGCAGATTGGTAGGTGGTCACTTCCGTGTGCGTCGTCGCTGACCTCCCAAGAGAAGTCAGAGAACATATTTGGCGAGGCCAATGACAAGTCAATGGCAGTCGCGTTACCTGTCCGATCGTCTACACGAGTCGCACAACCATTGTTCAGAAGACAGAGGTTTGTCTGTAGGAGAATGTTAACAATCTGTTCCCCACGTACACTTGACCTCTCACTGCCCCATTGCTGATGATGGGCGTTAAAGTCGCCCAAAACCAGCTTATTGCCTGGAAGCTGACGAAATAACGACCTTAAGTCATCATCAGCAATAGGCGTATTGGGAGGCAAGTAGAGAGAACAGATAGCCAGATACGTGCCATTGAATTTCACTCTGCACGCGACTGCCTCCAGAGTGGTATCCAACGTCACTTCTGTGTGTGTTAGTGTTTTATGTGTGTATACGGCCACGCCGTGACCGTCGTGTCTTCTGTACGCATGGTAGTGTTTTAGTACTGAAGGATCAGGATGATCCTCCAGCATCGTCTCTTGTAGACAAATAACGGACGGCCTGTGTAAGTTCACTAAAAGTGACAAATATGGAAGTTTATTCCGAATACTTCTACAGTTCCACTGTAAAACGTTGAACGTAATGGTTTAAGAGTTATGGCAGCGGCCGTGTTTCCTAGTTTTTTTGCGCTCGGAGGCGCTAGCCGGGGACCTCTCTCGGCCCTTGCAAGAGGAGATCTGCATCGGTTCATCAATTGTTAACTCCCCGGAGCTGGTCGAGAGGGAGCGAGCGTGAGAGCCCCTCCTCGATGGCGCGGGAGCTGGGATGACATGAGAGGAGGAATTGCGTTCTAATTTTGTGTAATTACATTTATTATTATCCTTGTCGTTCTTTCCTTTCTTTGGTGGAGTGGTAGAGACAGCAGAGGCATATTTAGTTTTAGTGGAGGAGGAGGTAAGGATGGAGCTGGAGGTGGAGGTGGAGGTGGAGGAAGAGGAGGGGGAGGAGGAAGAGGCAGGTGTGGTGGTTTTTCTGGTAGTAGGTGTTGGAGGAGTGGATGAGGTACTTTTAGTGAGAGAAACAGCTGGGGCAGGTGCAGCTGGCAGAGGCTCAGTCTGAATCGAAACAGACTTCATCACTGGACGCATCTGTACGCTTGCCGCGTATGAAACGCCTGGAGAAGGCGCGACGTGCGCCTCCTTCACTCGCTTCCTCGCGTCAAAGTACGAGATGCCTTCGACTGCCTTAACGGTACAGACCTCTTTCTCCAGCTTCCAAGCAGGACAATCCCGCGAGAAAGTAGAGTGAGCTTCTGAACAGTTACGACACTTATCTACCAGTGACAAACACTGTTCCGATGAATGACCTTCGCTAGTACACTTACCACAAAAAGATTGAACAGAACGACAAGCATTTCCGTGGTGACCATAGAGTTGACATTTAAAGCACCGAAGAGGGTTTGGAATATAGGGACGAACGGGAACCCGCTCGTATCCTACATCCACTCTATCAGGCAACTTGGCAACAGCAAAAGTTAAAGTGACTGAAGCAGTGTTCCTTCTCGCGCCGTCAACGAATTTAGTGATCTTACGAGCCCCAATGACGCCCTGGTCATGCATGTTATCAACGATTTCGTCTTCCGTCATATCCACAAAATCGCGATGGGAGGCAACCCCCCGACACGAGTTCATGGATACTGGGATCGAAGCTTCAATCTCAATATCATGCATGCGTCGTAGCTTCATTAGGGAACTGAATTGTTTTGAGTTAAATGTTTCAATTAGTAGATCTCCGCTTGCAAGTTTTTTAACATTGGCAACAGTACCAATGTTTACATCAATTACTTTTTTTATTATGAAGGAATTTACAGTGGATAAGCGGGTCTGGGTCTTAGATTTCAGTGTCACAAATGTAGCTTGGTCGTAGGAGATGGGCCGTGTGGTTGTCGGGGGTGGTCGGTCAGGACCCTCCCTCCCCCTGGAGGGGGGAGGGGGGGAGGCGGCCTCAGCCATGGGGTACACCCCCCTCCTGCAGGAGGGGAGATGTACACAAGCGGGAGGACACCAGGGAGGAGTTTCCTAGAGTCAGATTGTCTTGCCAAACCACTCTAGGGGGGCTGATCGGTGTTAATTCACCCCAAAAGCACGCTCACAACTACCAATAAATCCCAGTATCTGGTTGGCCCTATTTCTAGCTATAATACAGTTCCCTGGGGCGCAAGTCACTGCTTACTTGAACTCCCAAGTCCCTTACACTATATGACCTTCCTAAGGTAGTGTCATTTAATGTGTAGTCTAAAGGCCTATTACCTTTACCTACGCTCATAATACTTAACATTAAACTGCATCTGCCATTTCTTTGACCACTCGTACAGCCTATTTAAGTCATCCTGCAGCATCCTAGCATTCTCTATATTTTTATATAGATTATGAATAACAACGGTCCTAATACTGATTCCTGTGGAACCCCACTACTACCCCATTCTGATTTCTTCCCATTAATCTGTACCCTCTGTTCCCTACTATAGTAAGCCATCCCCTAGTCCATTCTAGTACCTTCCCACCTATGCCATGAGTCTTGACTTTACTTAACAGTCTCCTATGGGGTACTCTGTCTAAGGCTTTACTGAAGTCCAAATAATCTATATCGTACTCGTCCCCATTATCTATGATTTCAAATACTTTCCTATAGTAGGATAATAAATCTGTCAGGCAGGACTCCCCTTTCCTAAAACCATATAGACTATGTCTAATTAACTTGTGTTCATCTAGATGTTTTATAATTGCCCTTGCTATGATAGCCTCTAACATCTTGCCTACCACTGATGTTAAACTAATTGGACGGTAGTTAGTACTTACTGCCTTATCTCCTTTCTTGAATATAGGAACTACATTTGCCTGCCTCTTTAACCTGGGGACTACTCTTGTGTCTAAGGATTTCCTGAAAATCATCGCAATGGATTCAATGAGTTCTTCTCTACATTCCATAAAAATCCTCGGAAAAAATGTCGTCCGGCCCTGGAGATTACGTGTTCTTAAGTCTATCTGTTTCCTAATCCCCTGGCCACTCACACGCAGCTCTTATTCGAGACAATCACTCACTTCATTCGTTTTACTACAGGTTTCTAAGATAATTTCGCGAGAGTTCATCACGTCCTGAGATAAAGCCAACCATGACGTAACCGTGCTGATTGTAAGTTGAAGGGCATTATATGATTCCCATGAAATAAAGTGGACTACCAACAATCAGCCTTCTGTATTGTCAGGATTTGATGTCCCAACCTTGGGTCATCTGGTACCCTCGATGATAAATAAGCTCGCTATCTCAGTCACCTGTTCATTCACATCCAACTCACATATTCCCATCCTTTACTCCTTACACACTTATTCGCCAAGTCGTATTCGTGTTAAGCGTTACTACTCGCCTTACAAATACCGAATAACTATTCACTATCTCTTCACACTTTAATAATCGTCAGTATGTCTTCTTGGGGTCTTCTCATTCGGGAGAGTAACGGTTCACTTCCAGTTCGGCAGCGAACATTGTATCTTGCGGCTTTTACAACCACTCCTCTGGAGGAGGTGTGAGGTTAATTCGCCTCCGTGGTTGAGAACGATGTCTTGGGGCTGCGCCGATGCCTGCAACATATAGCTTTAGTGTCCACCACCGTATGTGTGTTTTTGTTTTTGAGGGGGCGGGGTAGAATTTTACAATTCGACCATAATGGTGCACTATAAATAACACATTTCTTCATAACTACTATTTCTTTGCGATTACTTTTCCGTATAACTGCGGTTTCTTTACAATCACTTGAAGTTATAACTATCATGTCTTTGTAACAATCTGTACTTGTAACTACCTGTTCTCGTAAGCTATCAATTAGCTGCCTGGTTCACATTTTTATAAGAACTGTCTTTTTGTGAAAAATTATCCACTACATAACTTTAAATTGATTTTGATAATAGAATTTTTCAAAAATTATGTATGAGATGTTAACATTAAGAAGCTCTATATATGTAAAATAATTACAGAACAATAATCACCGAAATTTCCATCAATATATCAAAATACGTTTTAAAATTATATACGATCTTTTTGAACAGACTAGATTTTCTTTTAAAATAATATGAGTTGCACAATTATAAACAAGCTTTTAAATGTATGAAAAGCACTTTTAAAAACAGTATGATATGTTGTGAAATGATTAATTGACTTAATTGTATGAATTTTTTTGTCGAACAATTAGAAATCTGTTAAAATAATAATTTGCTTTTAAAAACTTCACCAGCTACTTTCAAACAATTAAATGTCTTCAAAGTTATATGAATTTCCTTCTAAACATACCAGCTGGTCCTCTATTACTGTTTTTAAAAATTATAATCTACCTTTGAGCCGTTCCTCCATCCTCCTGTTCGTATTCCACCACACTTTTCCTCTTACCACTGAAATATTCCACATGATTTTAACTAGTCGAGAGTAGTCGTCCAGGCCGTGATTTTAACTACTGATCCAACCGCATAAGCCACCAGTGTAACGACGTTTACTATGGTAACGGCGTGAGTGTTGTTTGAATAGATATTGTCACGCCCACTTGTTCTCTGTTTCTCTCACCAAGTATTAAAGCCGTACAGAGTTGTATACAAATAGTCTTATTTATTCTCAAATCACAATTTAATGGAGGCACAGATGGTAAATGGTAGTGTGCCTTAATAAAACAATTTAGTGGAGGCACAGCTGGTAAATGGTAGCGTGCCTTAATAAAAACAATTTGATGAGACTTTGAATTTCAAAAGTACTTAACAGTAGTGTTACGAAAGAAACAATCACGGCGTAAAACTTATACTACACTCGACAAGTTACACATTTCAGCTAAGTCTAGAAAGCCCTGGCATTTTCACTGTAGTGAGCACGAGCGGCTGCACTGTCTTACTTCTAGTTCATTCTATAAACGTATAAAAACATATATTGGGAGGGGATAATTTACATGTCATGATGTGGTGGTGGACTACACGTATGACGAACAAAGGTGGATAAATGAATGAATCTAGCCCTCTCTCTATATTGATGAGTGAGTGAGTCGGCAGGTGGGTGAGTGAGTGAGTCGGCAGGTGAGTGAGTGAGTCGGCAGGTGAATGAGTGAGTGAGTCGCCAGGTGTATGAGTGAATGAGTCGCCAGGTGTATGAGTGAGTGAGTCGCCAGGTGGGTGAGTGAGTGAGTCGGCAGGTGGGTGAGTGAGTGAGTCGGCAGGTGTATGAGTGAGTGAGTCGACAGGTGGATAAGTGAGTGAGTCGCCAGGTGGGTGAGTGAGTGAGTCGGCAGGTGGGTGAGTGAGTGAGTCGACAGGTGGATAAGTGAGTGAGTCGCCAGGTGGGTGAGTGAGTGAGTCGGCAGGTGGGTGAATGAATGAATCGACAGGTGGGTAAGTGAGTGAGTCAACAGGTGGGTGAGTGAGTGAATCGACAAGTGGGTGAGTGAGTGAGTCGGCAGGTGGGTGAGTGAGTGAGTCGACAGGTGGGTGAGTGAGTGAGTCGACAGGTGGGTGAGTGAGTGATTCGACAGGTGGGTGAGTGAGTGAGTCGGCAGGTGGGTGAATGAGTGAGTCGGCAGGTGGGTGAGTGAGTGAGTCGACAGGTAGATAAGTGAGTGAGTCGACAGGTGGATGAGTGAGTGAGTCGACAGGTGAGTGAGTGAGTGAGTCGACAGGTGAGTGAGTGAGTGAGTCGACAGGTGGATAAGTGAGTGAGTCGACAGGTGGATGAGTGAGTGAGTCGACAGGTGGATAAGTGAGTGAGTCGACAGGTGGGTGAGTGAGTGAGTCGACAGGTGGGTGAGTGAGTGAGTCGACAGGTGGGTGAATGAGTGAGTCGCCAGGTGGGTGAGTGAGTGAGTCGACAGGTGGGTGAGTGAGTGAGTCGACAGGTGGATAAGTGAGTGAGTCGACAGGTGG
>JAXIVD010002497.1:5000-12500 GCA_036785275.1 Cancer borealis
CAAGTGGAGAAAGACACGTGCTGGAGGTAAACACGAATATGTGGGTAAAATAGAATAACTTAGGTCTTCAAACTGCGTGAAGAAAGCCAGTCAGACACACACTAAAGATGGCAGAAATGACACTAAGCTGTACCCATGTCTTCTATATATTTTTGTTAAAGTATATAGACTAAGATGTGATTTATAAGCATAACAAAATATATTCCAAGTAACTAAAGGATTGGATTATAACCACAAACCTCTTACTTCTATTAAAAACGACTGGAAGATATCTTTTTTTTGTGAAGGACACCAAAAGCGGTATATACACACTGTTGACAAGAAAACCAGAATGAAATAGTGAAAGAACAAAGATGGAGCAAGGAGGGGCGAGGTGTGGTGGGGACAGGACACGTGACATGCCACGAGGAGGAGGAGGAAGAAGGGAGAGAGGAAAAGATGGGGAGGAAAAGGATAAAATAAACGGTGGGGGACAAGGAAAAAAAATTGAGGAGGAGGAGAAGGAGGAAGAGGAGGAGGAGGAAGAAAAAAAGGAAGATGACGAGGAAGATGAAGAGAAGGACGAGAGAGGAGGACGAGGTAGGAGAAGAGAAAGAAAAGGAGGAGAAGAAGGATGAAACAAAACCTGAATCACCCAGTCTAGTCTAAAGACGTGTGTGTGTGTGTGTGTGTGTGTGTGTGTGTGTGTGTGTGTGTGTGTGTGTGTGTGTGTGTGTGTGTGTGTGTGTGTGTGTGTGTGTGTGTGTGTGTGTGTGTGTGTGTGTGTGTGTGTGTGTGTGTGTGTGTCAGAGTACTAGTGTCTACCCTAATACCAGTAGTTCCTCCTTCCACCATTTGAAGAAACCAAACAACATGATACACAGACGAGGTTGTTTCTAGATGTGATGGCGGCCTCAGGAACGCCGCCGCCACCACCAAAATCATAAGGCAATGCAGGGAATACAGGCACTGAAATCACACGCTACAGTACCTTTCCAGATGCTAGGAAAAAAAATAAGAAACTTTCCCAGAGCAGTTTACGTTTTACAACATAATTAAGTACTGTGATCATACTAATGTTGTGGAGTTTTTTACGCAAAGTTCATTTTAATTATACGTGAGTCATGACAAGATGTTTTCTGAAGCTTGACCGAAAAAATTATCACGCCTATGACAAAGTTTGGATATCCTGGTGCAGTCAAAACGAAAATGGCGCCGCCGCTGGGTGTGTGTGTGTGTGTGTGTGTGTGTGTGTGTGTGTGTGTGTGTGTGTGTGTGTGTGTGTGTGTGTGTGTGTGTGTGTGTGTGTTTGTGTGGGTGTAAGGCTCATCTAGACACACGTACGACAGACAGCCTGACGCCCTGACTCGCCTTGTGTCTGGAGTCTGTTTCATAAGGGACTCCAAGGACGTGCCGCAGCAGCCCACCCTGACACAACACACGAGGAAGGAGACGAGACACGGCATTATAATCTTATATATAATGATGACTACAGTTATTAAAATGTTCATGTATTATATATTATTATGTTATGAAGCTCAGCAAATACGAAGAAAAGTTGTCCATAATAAAAAGAAAAATGATAAAGCCTTGCACTTCTGAATTATATACAATTGAAAATACACAGTCTGTAAATAAGGCTCAGGAATATAGACACATATGAATATACACATATGAATATACATACAGTTATACACATATATTCACCAGTATCGGTAATCGGTCAGTATCGGTAATCGTATCCGAACCTTATCAACATTTAAGAATCAGAAAGGACGCTAAGGCCATGACACCTTGAGAAACCATTGTGTTTAGGCGATGAGTTAAATTATCATTAAAAAACATTACACCCACTGCCTTGAAAACCTATACTTTCCTTGCTCATTTATATCATTCTCTATCCTTCTTTGTCCTACTAAAAGCATCACATCAAGTCTGAGGTTCTTGTTCACTTATTAAAACATTATCGAGACAAAAAACATGGACCGGTAATACGTGTTTGTGTGGCTGCTTGTCTTCTGGGAGGCTCCTGACGGTTGTCTTGGGCGGGCGGAACAAGGCGCAGAGGTGAAGCTAAACAGGCACTCAGATAACGATGAAATGTGGGTCTAAATAAAGTTGCAGTGCCTCTCAGTGCTGGTGCGATGATGAAGTAATGTTGAGTAAGGGTTCTGGTGATGTCCTGTGTCGCCATGGTCCTCCTGGTGACTAACAACGAGGACACATTTCAAGATGGTGTTGGTGTTGACAGGTGATGACACACTCGAGGTCAACTTAACTCAGTATACTTGTGATGTACCTGGCTGGAGGCGACACTAATTTGAGGTCATACAAGTGTGCTATTTGTTAACGATGGACTGGTGATGTTAAGACGGTAATGTTTGACTAATTACCAAGCAACACCTATTTCTTAACTAATCTTATCATGGACTTTCGCAATGATCTGGGTGCTCTTCGTTATTAAGTTTATCCTTCCTTGAGTTTCATTCTTGATGTGCATAATAATTATTACCTTTGAATATCCTTTTAATCTAGACACAAGACATGACTCCTGTGACAGTTGTTATTGTGATACCCAGCGCACATACACATGAATTTTGAAGTGTTACATGTGTGGGTGATGTGTTGAACTCTTTCTTTTAGGTTCAGGAAGGACTATGGTGAGCTGTGTTTCCTGCCACACTTTTCAACACTAGCACCAGAGACGTAGGATAAACTGTTAGCAAACAGTCAACTAAATCGCTGCACTGATCTTGTGTTTGAAGGTTCTTTGGTGATTCTCGAAGCGTCGTTACAAGGCTGAAAGTATTGTGTGTTTTCGTTTCATGATGCCTTAGGTCCAGAGTGAGTGAAGGCTGGAGGCTGAAGCAGTAAGATGTATCGAAGCGTTGGGTCAAGACACGGGATGCTTCAAATGTCTTGGTCGTGTAGTTCATAAAAATGGTGCGTCGTACAACGGACTGACCTGATTCGTCATGTTATGGAGTCCCTGAACGCGATATGTCCTTGTCAGTATTCACGAAGGGAAAAAACGTGTGTCCGTGAGGGTCTTCTGTGGTCTTGGTCAAAAGCACCGATACAAGGACACCAAACACAAACCTCAAGAAACAGTATTTTCCTTTTTTAATAATAAGTCACCTTGCAGTATTCCAAGTCATCATTGAAGTGACTGTTATCAAGGTGACTGTTGCCTTGATTGATTCTGTTAATAGCACATAACACACAACAAAAGGAAGCCTATGAACACCCTGGTTACACCTTGCCGATCGATGTTGACAGGAGTTACTTGGAATGGAAAGTGTTTAGAAGCCAACTCTAAGAAAGTCAAGGAACGGAGGTAACGGAGGCACACAGTAACGATGCCCTCCTCCCTTAGGCTTCTCATTAATATGTCTTGCTCCGTGGCTGACTCTAAAGGAGAAGTTCATCCTCTGTCTACAGGAAGCAATCTTTTAATTTCTTGAGTGTGTGTGTGTGTGTGTGTGTGTGTGTGTGTGTGTGTGTGTGTGTGTGTGTGTGTGTGTGTGTGTGTGTGTGTGTGTGTGTGTGTGTGTGTGTTGGTGACATAACACTGTGTCCTTTGATGTCTATTATACATATTTCCGTCACCAATGCTTGTAGGAGTCAGGAAGTCGGATGGTACTGACGAAAGTGTACACGATGAGATGGTATAATGTTAATAATGTTACAGCTCGTCTCAAGGAAGGGAAGGAGTGGGAGAAAAGATAAATATGAACGAAGGACAAATAAAATAAGGAAATGAGTGGAAGAAGGTGGAGTGGAAGGAAATAAAATACAAATATGAGATGCGAGGACAAGGAAGAATAAGAAGAAAAGGAAAAGAAATAAAATATATATATACATATATATATTCTTTTTCCCTTTTTCTTTTCTTCGTTCATGTATATCTTTCTTCCCACTCACACGAGCTGTAACATTATATCATCTCATCGTGTACACTTTCGTCAGTACCGTCCGACTTCCTGATTCCTGCAAGTATTGGTGACGCTAATATGTATACTACACATCAAAGTACACAGTGTTATGTCACCAACACACACACACACACACACACACACACACACACACACACACACACACACACACACACACACACACACACACACACACACACACACACACATACTCAAGAAATTAAAAGATTGTTTCCAGTAGACGGAAGGTGAACTACTTCCTTCGAGTCAGCCAGGGACCAAGACGCCTGTGGTGCCGCCGGTGCAGTAGTATAGCACAAGGAGGCGGTGAGGAGCATTGGTGATGGGTGGTGATGAAGGTGCCTCAGATGTTTGTATCCTGACGCCAAAAAGAAGTCTTAGTCTGGAGCCGCCTTTCCAAAATAACGCCAAGGTGCGCCGCACCTTCAAAAGGTTTGCCTTCAGCTGCTCATTCGATATCAATAATTATCAATATACTTCGCGACTCATAATTATTCCTATAATGACACAGTTCATTAATAATTGCCAACATCCTTGACGGCATCATGCCGTTGCATACACTATCCACACGCCCATCGCCGCTGTCTTCCCGACGGGGCGAGCGACGCCTTGCGTGACATTGTTGATACACACCCGTCAAGGATGGGCGAGGTGAGACAGGTGTCCGTCACGCTGCCACACCACCAAGTAGTGGTGCCTGGGACGGTTGGATGCATAGATAGACGGACAGAGAGACAGGCAAGGTAGATATTACAGTGTCTCGAGGCGTAGGTGAGTGTGGAGGTCAGGTCACTCGGTGCACGGCCTTCTCAGGTGACCCGGGCGCCACATTTTTGTTTTGTGATATTTCTCAGCGGACACAAATACGAATATATATATATATATATATATATATATATATATATATATATATATATATATATATATATATATATATATATATATATATATATATAAAATGAGCTACTACAAGCTCAATGATGAACATTGATTTTTACCAACTTTCTTAAGGAATGATAATGTGCCAATCATAACCAAGTTTTGCTTATAGACTGTTCCGTCTCCTCCCTCCACCCCCTGCTGGTCCCACTCTGATGCAGGGTTTGTCTTCTCTTGTAGCCATATGTCCTGTTATCTCTACTTTTCCTTAATTACAATTTCTAGGAAACTTTCAATAATTGTTTCTTCCTAATATATGTCAAATTTGTCCTCATGATCTTTGAGGTGTTCTTATCATCCATTCATTTAATTAGTAAGCACGTTTCATGTCAAATTGTTTCTAGGTGTCAGCAAACACCTAGTATAGTCTTAGCGCTTCAAGCATTATGGACAGGAACACCTCAGCATGTATGTTTCCTAAAAGTCTTCCATTTTATAGCAATGTGTGTTTTCATTTCATATTCATGCTCCTTCTTGAGTCTTACTCATCGGCCTTATCCATCCAACTTAAGAATTGTACATCTATTATTAATGTCACTATTCTGTCCTCAAATAATGCCTTAGCTGCTGCCTCTTCCTCCTCTTCTTCTTCTTCTTCTTCTTCTTCTTCTTCTTCTTCTTCTTCTTCTTCTTCTTCTTCTTCTTCTTCTTCTTCTTTCTCCTCCTCCTCCTCCTCCTCCTCCTCCTCCTCCTCCTCCTCCTCCTCCTCCTCCTCCTCCTCCTCCTCCTCCTCCTCCTCCTCCTCCTCCTCCTCCTCCTCCTCCTCCTCCACGTCTTTTATTTCTCATATCTCACCATCTATATCTTATTTCTCTTCCTCCTCGTCCTTCCCTTTTTTCTCGTTCCCTCCATCTTTATTTCCATCTCCTCCTCTTTCCCTTCCTCCCTCCATCCATCGTGCACAATACCCCCGTCCACACCAACACGCCTCTCCCTGCTTCTACTCGGTTCTTCCACTCTTACATGCTCGTTGTCCTGTCAACAAGCACGTTTGCCCGATGTATGTGTGTGTATGTGCAGAACCCTTTACCTGCTGACAATACCTGAGGCTGTAACTCATTATGACATGTCGCAGCTAAAAGATATCACGTCACAGCACCACTTGGCACGCCTACACCACCTCGGGCATGGCACAGATGGTTGGGTACGGCTGGAAATGCATCACAATTACAAGTGAAAATGTTATGTTTTCGAAAATCAGATGTGATGGCTGTTTAGCGTGATGTATTCCCTGAGTCCAGTTAAATAAGACTGATATGACATGTTGGTCTTATACGTATGTCTTTTCAGTTGATTTTTCTTGATTTTGAAGACACCCAGTGAAGGTATTAAATAGTGTATCCAAAGCTGTATGTCATCGAACAATATCCAAGACTCAGGTGAGACTTCCCACGGATTAATCTGGTTGCAGGCGCCAGAAAGTCGAGTGATACAACGTGCAAAATTTTACGTTTGAATACGAAATCCAAGAACATTCACATATTCCTGTTTTTGTTAAGCGCAAGGCGGGGGCTGTGGTGCTGTTTGCCAACGTCAGTCAGATTTTAGGAAACGTTGTGAAAAATCGCTAGTATTCTTCACGTCGATTAATACGAAGGCGGAACAAACCTGCATCAGAAGCCTGTCATGGTCCTTACTAATTCTTATTTGTTCTGCACATTGTCCTATTATATTTGAGTATCAGTGTGCTGCTGAACACCACTACTAATGTTTGTAGAATACACACACACACACACACACACACACACACACACACACACACACACACACACACACACACACACACACACACACACACACACACACACACACACACGAGGGAAGCACTGCTGGTCTTCTATCCTGCAGGACAGTAAGGTCACAACTCCTCCACCTACGTCCTACCTGCCGCCTGGTAGTTTATCAAGAGATCAGTATGGGAAGAAACTGTCTCAAATATCACAGCCTGTCCAGGAAATCAAGTTCTACATCTCTCCGATTATATATATATATATATATATATATATATATATATATATATAATATATATATATATATATATATATATATACATATACACAACAAGCCTCAGCTCAGAACCTGAGATTTGTTATTGGTCATGCACATATTCCGTGTCCGGTGCAAGTCCACTTTTTTTCTAATATTTTTATTCAACGTATCTTCTTCACCAAATAACTATTTCATATCTCTTACGGGGGACGCCATTTCGGTTCAGTTTTCGTCTTGCTTTTTTCGTCTGGATCCTCAGATACGCTACATGGGAAAACATGTCCCCAGGCCACCCCAGCCCGGGGAGTGCGTGCCCCACACACGCACCACACACCACCTCGCGGGGACACCAACACACACCTGCATCCTGCATCTCTTACACCCGAGCTAAGTCATAGAAATTATTCATATTATCATAACAAAATATTACAAAAGCGTATGAATCTTGTATAATGAAGAATGAATAACAGGACCGTCTTCCAGGAAAACAACAAACCTACACGTAAATAACGCTGTGCTTCATTTTTAGATTATACACCTTTGAAGCAACAGATACTTCTTTTCATACCACTTCAGCACACACACACACACACACACACACACACACACACACACACACACACACACACACACACAC
>JAXIVD010002497.1:17500-27500 GCA_036785275.1 Cancer borealis
GCGTTCATGTGCCTGCAGGGTCGGCGCCGAATCCGCCATATACGTGCAAGTAATCTAATACCTCCTGTACCGCCGGCTGCTCAGACTAATGTACTCCACCTCAAAAAGTCGACTGCAGGAAGACAGACAACTCAAAATTAGCTCTTAAAAATCAATACGTTTGTCATTAACGAGGAAGCCAAGATAATCACATTAGCTGCTGCCGAAACTGTCATGCGTAGCCACCTCGCTCCTCGGTTCACCTTCAAGTAATCAACATAATTCCGTCTGCTGTCGGTTCAGTGATGCTGACTTCCTGGCGGTGGTGTGTGGCGGTGGCCCAGGTCATTGTGTGTGTGTGTGTGTGTGTGTGTGTGTGTGTGTGTGTGTGTGTGTGTGTGTGTGTGTGTGTGTGTGTGTGTGTGTGTGTGTGTGTGTGTGTGTGTGTGTGTGTGTGTGTGTTTCAAGATGAATATATTCCTGTTTACCACCAAGGGCTGAGAAGTTAATTAACCTACCAAGGTGTAGCTCACGTGAGATCGCACTTGCAAAACCCAAAAGTTCACCTTAAAAAATACTAGCAACATCCATCTTTTTCCTGGCAAACATTTACCTAACTTAATATATCTACTTTGACATTTATCAGACCTGTACACAAAAATACCGTATAAAAACTTTCCCTTTTATGCAAACACTAAATTTTTCTGGTCCCTCAGGTGTAGGTATAGACCACCTGTCCAAGGCTCCTGCCACGCCTCGGTCAAAACAGTGGTGGTGTCAGCGCCTCTCTCCTCTCTCTTTCCCCCTTTGTTTTGTGCTGGAGGCTTTCTCGCCTCTCTAAAACCTGAGGGTCCCGCATCTTGACCTCAGACACTCACCCATCCTCTTCCTCTTCCCTCAAAACCTCTCCTCACTCCTTCTCTTACACACATTCTACCCTCCACCTTCTTTTCCTCCCCCTCTCACACATTTATCCTCACCCTCCTCTCCCTCTTCTTCCCTTCCCTTAGACCACATTCTCCTTTAGTTTTCTTTCCCACTCTTTTCCTCCTTTAAACACCTGTTCTATCCTCTTCCTTTTCCTTCACACAAACTCTTCTCTACTCTTCCATTTAACCTCTTCCTCTTCCCTCACACTCTCCACCACTACCCTTTCCTCTTCCTCTTCCCTCAGACTCCACCGCTTCCTACTCTTCCTCTCCCTTCACATACACAAACTCTAGTCTTCCCTCCCCTTCCCCTACACTAACTCTTTTCACACCTTTCTTTTACCTCACTTTCCTTTATTCTCATTCTTCCACGGTTACAGTTTTCTAACACATACTGCTCTCTCTCTCTCTCTCTCTCTCTGTCTCTCTCTCTCTCTCTCTCTCTCTCTCTCTCTCTCTCTCTCTCTCTCTCTCTCTCTCTCTCTCTCTCTCTCTCTCTCTCTCTCTCTCTCTCTCTCTCTCTCTCTCTCTCATTCTTTCTTAGTGTTTCTCTTCTGCAGTAATCCAACAAATTCAAATTTTCTCCGGATATCCTCAGATTAATTTCTCTTTAAATATTTATCATTATATTATTATTATTATTATTATTATTATTATTATTATTATTATTATTATTATTATTATTATTGTTATTATTATTATCATCATCAGCATCATCATCATCAGCATACGACAAAGCTTCTTCCTTCTCCTATAGTCACTGCAGAGATATCCACTTTTCACAGGTATACTAGGAGCAGTGTTTTCCTAACCCCACCCTCCGTTTTCGTTGTAGCCCGCCAAAATATTTCCCTTAGCTTCAAACCGCTGCCAGCTAATTTATACAAGAGCTGTCTTTCGCTCAGATTAGGCAGCACAAAAAACACATATTTCTTGAGAATACGCAAATTGCACGTAATATTTATCTGCCTTTCTTTCTGGATGCTGCCCTTCCATCCAGTGTCTGCAGGCCGTCCCGCACGAAATAGCTTGAGTTGCATTACAGCCCAAACACTTTTTTCCAGCCGGGCCTTCACTCACGCACCCATCAAAAGCACATTCTCAGTAATCTTTTCCTCAAGAACACTTACATTACCTGCGGAATAACATTGTATTTTCAGAGTTGCGAGCTCATGCACATCTCATCAAGTTACTTTTGTTTTTCCTTTAACATACAGTATTTCGGGTGTTATTGTTTCCAGGTAATGTCTCTCGCTGCCTGAGAACAGCGGTGCCAAGCGAAGTTGCAGCTCCAATAAGCACCTATCGAGTCTGAAGGGCACTAACAGTCTCTTTCAAACCCACTAACCTAACAGCAATATCTACTTATGGGAAAGCATGTATTACGCTCCAGGCACAGATGAAACGACTTTGCACAACACTAAATGGAATACACACCAGCTCTTCAATGAATACTAAGACGCTGATTTTCTTCTCCTAATCACCAGCTATTATTGAGCAATGTCCTGGAAAAGTCTTTAAGTAGTTATCTTTAAGTGTTAACAATAACCTGAATGTTGCTTTTATCTTTACTTCCTGAGGGTCAATTTCAGGTGCATAGGCAACACCCGGGTAGCGTCAAGGTGTGCCGATCACCTGCCCGCCCAGCCTCCTAATCGCCGTCACGCCACAGTCTGCAATACCGTCGGCGATGTGCAGTTCAGTTCCTGCCATTCCCTTCAGTGGACCTTAACCATAACAGTTAGGACGAGTTTACATAATCAAATGAAACAAAACGATCGAAAAATACTTTTGTGAGACGACTATAGCTTGTAAGGAACACACACGCACACGACAAAGACTTCTACGGCTTCCGGCAAGTTAAGAAAATTACCCCTAAAATAAAACCAAATAGTGTGATAAAAACCTCACGCTTGAAATGAACCTCACTGACGCTACCAGAGAGACAATTTCAACTCCTTCGCGTCAATTTACAAGATGCTGTTCTCTATCACGAGGCGGCGAGTCTGTCTTCCTCCTCCACGAAGCTAAATCGGCTTTGTTCTCCAAGTGTGACTCTGATCGCGGTGGTCGGCGGCGGCAAGTGGAATCTACTGACAACCTTAACTCTGTCACTGGAGCTACTTTTCGTCTGTTCATCTTTTCAGTCCGTCAGCTTATACGGGGCCATAAGACACTGGTTCGCTGCAGCTTCTAGGCTTTTGGGGCTCAATTCCTCCCCCTGTGAGCTCAGTGGCTGTCGGTCATTTACTGCAGAGGGTCGTAAGGTACCGCAACGCCTTTCCAATAGTAATTATAGGAGGGGAGGAGGAACGTCATGGCAGCCGCAGTGCGTTAAAGTGTGTTCATTTGGTGAGGTTCCGCTGAGGAGCGTGGGGTCCGCTGTTCATGAAAGTTATGCATTTTAAGCTTGTTGTCTTCCCCTGCGGAGTGTCTCCCTCTATCACCTCCCTCTGAACACTCCTCGATAGGGGCCCCAACCCTTCTAGGAAACCCATCTCTCTTTCTCTCCCTCTCTCCCTCTCTCTCTCTCTCTCTCTCTCTCTCTCTCTCTCTCTCTCCTCTCTCTCTCTCTCTCTCTCTCTCTCTCTCTCTCTCTCTCTCTCTCTCCTCTCTCTCTCTTCTCTTTAGTGTGCATGTTCTTCCCAAGTCTTCATTCCTCAAGCTGGTTATTGAACATTCTCTGCATTGGCTACCTCGCTCCCTCGTCTCCTTCGTCCATTGTCTCCTCCTCGCCTTCAAATTCCTCACCTCCTCACGTATATGTTCCTTCTCGTGGCTGAGGTGCACTTCCTTTAATCAAATAAGTGCTGCGCCAACCTATCATTTTCCCTCCAAGAAAAAGTTCGTTTAAATTGTATTATATATATACCTAAAACGATTCATTGTAAGACTATAGCAAAAAATAAATAAAATTAAGACAACCTTTCAGTCTCACTTTCTAGGCAACTCAGTATTAAACACCAAGTATTGCAACATTGCTAAAACACTAAACACAAAATATAGAACAAAAAAGAACCATTCCTAATATAAAAACAAAGCATTCTTAGCATTCTTTTAAAAACTGATAGTCATAATAAGGAAACACTTGACAGGAGCCCGGTAGCGAGGGTAGTGAGTGTAGCAAAGCAGCTTAGGGGACGATGCTAAGTAGCGAGGCTGAGTAGCAAGTCCAAGTCATCACACTAAATCAGGTGCCGGGATCTCCTTGCTGTGTAATGAGTGTCACGCGTAATGACAACGATAGGGATTAATATCAGTACGTCTTCTCTGCGATAACAGGAAGGAAATCGCTTCTGCAAGGACCTTATATTTTGCACAGTATCCTAGAGGAGTTAGTAGTGGTGGCAGGATATATACATGTTAAGATATACATGTTACTATTGAGAAGACAGATGCACTGCTAATTGAATGAATGAAAACAGCATCTTCATCTCCTAACGACCTGCAGCCTACCAATCTAAATAAATATAGGCCTACAGAAAATATTTAAACACCTTGAATGATTGAATAAATAAAACAATGGCGTTTGGATATAATGATGAAGAAAATCATATTGAAAAAAATGTAGTTACATCCATCAATTGAAGACGCCCTTTGACATGTCCCTTCATCTTCATAAGAACCAATATGCCAACTTTAGACGATGGGCAGAAGGGGTGTGAGGGTGTGAAGGGGTGATGGGGTGACTTGCAGGGTGAAGGCACGCGTCACCCACGAGGCTCACACGACCTGGCACGCTGCTCATCCCACACTGACGACTACTACAAATATTTAATGACTTAAATAATTACCACTCCCGTCACACCATTTTTCATCAAACGTGAATGACAAACCGCGAACCGAAAAAAAAAAAGTTAACTTGAACGTCAAAAATACCAATAATATTTTATCAGAAGCGTTAATGATCAAAATATTGTTGTACATTAAATGTGGACCATCGCGTTGGGCTCAAGTGGACTAAAGTTTTATTATGTCCCGCTATGATGGCGTGGATGGAATTTGTATATATAATATTTGTGAACATTAGAAAATATGCAATGTTGCTTAAATTCAATTAGATAATACAACTTGAAAAAATACACATAAATTGCTTACAAGTATTGCATCTACGACCGTGCATATGACGTGAAATTATATATATAAAAAAAAAACTCATATCTACAACTATGAATATACACTAAACCAAACGTGTTTACGACGATTATTATATTTTTCATTCTCTCTCTCTATCACTTTATCTCGTTTACTACATTTAAGGTCAAAGCAATGAGACACAAGGGCGGGACAGAATGTATCGTGCAGTGAGACAGGGAGTGAAGGCAGACAGCGATGCGCCTCCACCCCGACACCACAGACAGTCTGATGGAAACGATGATGATGAATTGATGAGGATGTCGGACACTGATAATTTCGCCTCGCAGCCAAAATTTCCAGTTCATCCCGAGAGGCAGGAAGTATAAATAACTCGATGGGAGAAAACACGTTGAGCCTCGTGTGTGTGATGAAGAAACCCACCCGGCTACAAACGAGGTTCAGGTGGAGCTAATAAGGTTCAGTCAATTTTCATTACAGGTGAGTCTCCATTATTCTTTTCCTCGCCATCATGCCGGCCAGGTGTCAGGGTGGTGGTGGTGATGGTGGTGGTGGTGGTGGTGGTGGTGGTGGTGGTGGTGATACATAATGGTTGTAGCTGTTCCTAATTTTCCTGTGTTTTCTTGTGCACTTGTTGTTATTGTTGTTTCTGGTGGTGGTTGTTGTAATTGTGGTTGTGGTTGTGGTTGTGGTTGTGGAGTGGTCACATATCACCCACATCTACATCCTCCCTAAACAAAACCATGCACCAGGTGACCCAGGCTTGTCATATGATCGAGTCACCTGTGCTGGGAGGCGGGAGGTAGATTGGCATAAAGTAGGTCGAGCCTCGTGTTTCGTCAGCATTCCACTGTTAATATTCACTCACTCCACTTCCATCATGTAAATTTACGAGAATCATTTAATTCACACTTGGCTGTCCCACTGCTAATCATTAATCACAATCAACAGGGAGCCGTTAGTGAGTGCATGATAATCACCTCCAACCTCAGCACAACCACCATCACGGTAATAACATCCCCCAATTATCATAGTCCTGTCGTTACCGGAAATATTATTCATACAGCCCTCATTACCGGCGCCGTCCCACCCCGCGCGACCCGGCCTGCTCACCTGCGGCCTCTACCTGGGGACGGCGTGTCATGGGTGTCTGCGTGTACAGTGTTGTGAAGGATATTTTGAGTTTAACATCTATGAAGGAGAGACATTGTTCTCCTTCAAACATCGCGATGCTCCGTTGAATTACACTTGCCCAGGAAGGTTGGATGCTAAGAATTGAGTGACAATTGACGGTATTTCGGATTCATTATGGAGAGTTTGAAATTAAACTTATAAACTTTATTGAAAAATAATAAATAAATAATGATCTGCATATTTTCACAAACAGATTTACTTCGACCTTCCCAAAAACTGAACATTAAAACGGAAGATAATAATAATAGTTCTAAAATAAGAACTTACTAAGGCCAAAAGAACACTTCCCTGACAAGAGACACTGAGACAAGACAACTTGGTGTAGCACAAGGCACACACACACACACACACACACACACACACACACACACACACACACACACACACACACACACACACACACACACACACACACATCAGCCTTTATATATTAAATTACAATTACTGTCATTATAATGGAAATCTGTGTCATGTGTTTGAACATGAACACTCTGTGAAGGGCCTCGCCAGCGTCACCGCGTCAGCGTCACCGCGAGTACCGGCGAGGCGCCTCCCGCAGGACACGACACTTGCCTCAACCTCCTTCAAAGACCGCCATCCACATTTAATGAAGCTGACGAGAAAAAAATGAAAGGTAAAATGTTATTTTTGCTTGTACAGATTCCTGTTGTTTCCAAGACTTTTTATCAGATATTTTTTCATGTTACAAAGGTTAAAGGAAAAAGATTTTCCAGTTATCTTAGATATTTGTAGATTTTGTTTGAACCTCAGGTAAAATGACCACACGTATTCCACCTCGCCGCCACTTTTCTCACACCTGTCCACTTTTTACGAACATATGATGCCACAAAAAGTGAGACAAACCCGTGGAAACGAACAGCACATAAGCCAATTAATTGTACAGATAAAACACTCAGTAACTGTACAACTCATGAACAACTCTTACAGTGAAGACAGGAGATATCACGGTGAAAAGAAAAAAACAGGTACAGTACATATTATTTTCATTTAAAAAATACAATATCTATATAAGCTTTCTCAGAAAAATTCAAGCCCACGAGGCATCAAGACTGACTTCAAAACTGATAAATAAATATTCAATACATTTTTTTTCCCCTGTCCTTCACGTGAATCCCAGAACACACTACAGTAATACAAATGTTCCTGACTCATGGTACTTTTATCATCACCACTACGATCGTGTCAGCTTTCATTAATTACCACTTTTTAGAAGGTCATTGTGTAAATCTATAAAATCTTTAAAGAGCAAATATCACAGGTTATTAAAACAAATTCCGTGCGTGTGTGCGTGCTTACCTGTGTGTGTGTGTGTGTGTGTGTGTGTGTGTGTGTGTGTGTGTGTGTGTGTGCGCGTGTGCGTGCGTGTGTGTGTGTGTGTGTGTGTGTGTGTATACTTCTATATATACCCAACGTAACACCAACCTAGCAGGACGCAATATTATCAAAACAATCCAGGTATTTTTTATAAAGAGACACATTCTTCTGACTATACAGGATGGTAGAAAAAGAGGGAAAAAAGGAGTGGGAGATGAACAGCAGCAATCTGTGGACACCAGCATCCCTCAGGCATCTAACACCCCCCCCCCGGCCTCCCCTCCCTCCACACCTTCACCTGCGCCCTCGTTTCCCTCATCACCGCAGCCTCACCACCACCACCATCACCACCATCACCATCATCACCACCACCATCACCTCTACCTTTCCGGCAATACGAAGCAAAGACACAAAAGAATGAAGGAATATTATTTTTTTTCTCTTCATCTCTCTTTCTCTTGCACACACACACACACACACACACACACACACACACACACACACACACACACATAACAGAGATGCTATTACGTAAATGGATGACTAAACAAATGAACAAATAAGTAAATAAAATACTCACCACAAAATAAAGCAAAAACAAATTAATAAACTGAAACAAAATCAGACAAAACTACAAACACGATATTTATAAATCTGGCTTTTGTTGGACTTTTTGCCTTGACTGTGTGTGTGTGTGTGTGTGTGTGTGTGTGTGTGTGTGTGTGTGTGTGTGTGTGTGTGTGTGTGTGTGTGTGTGTGTGTGTGTGTGTGTGTGCGTGTGCGTGTGTGTGTGTGACTGTTTTGTGTTTTATAGAGCAACATTTAATCATTGTAATGCTAGATAGAGATGGATAAACACACACATACACTGATTGACATACAGACACATATAGATACATGTATATATAAACAGGTTCATAGATAATGTGTATTTATATTTAGACAGGGAGAGAAACAGACATTTTCTAGTAACTGTCTCTTATTTGAGTGTGTTTATGTGCATGTGGTAGTGAGTTGCTTTTCTATGTGCATGACGTGACGGAATATGCATGAACCACCCAACTAATGTTACTTATATATGAGTAAAATAATGAGCAAATTAAGACCCTATGAAACAAACACGTATTGCATGTTTATGAAGGCAAGAGTTTTTTTAATGTTTATCATCAATGACATAATCATCGTACCAAAGCTTCACTCCTTGTTATGTTTGTGTACATGACGTGATGTGAGCTGTAAGGGAGGCTGCCGCGTCCTGTTTGCTGGGCCTAAACGCACTGCTACAAACGATATCTGTACTGATGTGGAACTGCTTCCACTTATACATCTGTATACCATGGCTGTTTATCTCAACCTATGTGTACATGTGCCTCCGTGTTTGCTTTCTGTTCGTCCTGGTTTGCCGTGAGCAACGTAGTGAACGCACAGGCAGCATGCCACCTCTGCTATAGCCACATTTATGATGGTGAATCGGTGAGCAGCAGCGCCGGCCCGCGTGGGGAGGGAGCCAACGGAGGCGGGTAGGGCGACCAGGGAACGTTCGGACCCCATGCATATGTCAACAGTTCATAGCCTGCATGCAAGCTTTTGCTTCCTGGTGAATACGCCAGTGCATGAGTGTGCGCAATTTTATGTGCGGGAGCGCATGTGCACATATGTGGGGCTTGTTGTGCTTATATGCTTGCGCGGATTAGTACGTGCTTTTACGCGTGCATGTGTGTGTATGGAGGGAAGTGTGTGTGTGTCTGTGCAGAGGGTGGAGGTACCAGTTGGGGCCAGGTGATCTACATGCGTTAGTCTGCTTTAAGCATTAAATGAGGTTCCATGGCTGGGTTTCACTGGTGGTCCTGGTACGCGTGTCGGGGTGTGGTGCGGCGTCTGACTCGGAAAATTAACCTGCTTTGTGATCAAAGGAAACCAAGAAAACCATGTGCGTTAGAGCTGCTATACTCAACACTGCGTCATCCCAGCTTGATACAAGTGTTCCTTGCAATGCTCCGCGGCGGTGGTCTGGCTGCCAAGTCAACAACTACAAAACGTAAGAATGCATGTCAAGATGTATGACACAAAAAACGTAAGCAAATGTTTGCCGACAATATTAATTTTAAATATCCATGTTTTTCTTGGAACACAGACTCGATGTTGATCCTGAGTTGAAGGCAGCGTGACGGTCACGGCCTGGACGGACGGGCGGCGCTCAGCTATGGCACGCCGAGTCTTGCACCACCACCTTCGCACACCGACACTCAGGCCACCGCCTGCCTGGCCCTCCATTGTCATCTTAACTCGACTTCCGTTATTATTCAAAAATAAAATTTTTAAAAATAGACGTATGTTCGTACGTAGGTTCATACTAACATACATACAAGCACACACATACATACATACATACATACATACATACATACCTGTCTACCTACCATACATTCATACATACACTCAAACACACACATACATATATACACACA
>JAXIVD010002497.1:32500-40000 GCA_036785275.1 Cancer borealis
TCAGCACGGCCACACCACTTGTTGACATTTTATAAGCAAGATAATAACCTTATATATAATACAAGACAAAGTACAAGCCAAGTCACTCACCCAACAAAACACACACACACACACACACACACACACACACACACACACACACACACACACACACACACACACACACACACACAGTAAGTAGATCTAGCGTCATGGAAGTCTTATTACTGAACGATTTCCTTCAATCGTCTTGTGGTCTAAGGATCAATTATTTATATAACAATACTCCAAGACAGCATCAATGACTCTCTCTCTCTCTCTCTCTCTCTCTCTCTCTCTCTCTCTCTCTCTCTCTCTCTCTCTCTCTCTCTCTCTCTCTCTCAACGCACCTTCCATATATATACACACCCTGGTGGTCCCATGCATACAGGAATGCTAAGGCGGTAAACTCAAGGGCTTTCTCTCTCACAAACTCTCTCTCTCTCTCTCTCTCTCTCTCCTTCCTCCTTCCCCAACTACTCTCTTCTATGCAACTCTTCGCCTGTGTCCTGTATCACTTATCTTCTATCACAATACAGTGGTCATTGTTATACTGAGTCTATCATTTATATACCATCAGTGTTAAGGGTTGTCTAGTATAAGATTTGCTATAGAACGTTACGCTAATTCTGTCCATCTCTCTAATGTAAGACTTATCAATTGTATTAATGTTCTCATCAGATTACTACGTTTTGGGTAATGTGTTTTTGTTCGGTTCTCTTCCTTCCTAATAACACGGGATTTTCAGATGGGAGTAAGCGAGTCTTCACCTTGTGTAATGCTAATGACAAGAAACCTTCCCTTCGCTCTTCATTCTTTGCAGGGTAATCGGGTAATATAATACAAGATGTTTGAATGTGTAATGTAAGTTTAATTGACTTATTATTGTATGATATACTTTTCATATAAGAACTTTGAATAAAATCGGGAAATTTCAGAATTTTCTTATTATATATCTTCGTATTTCATTTTTTTTTAATTACATGAAAAAAACTACAATAAGCAGACGACTTTGCAGCATCTTAAGGAATGTAACACGAACAAACTATTTCAATTTCTTACAATTTTTTCTCTCATTATCATTATTATTATTAGCATTATTATTATTATTATTATTATTATTATTATTATTATTATTATTATTGTTGTTGCTGTTGTTGTTGTTGTTGTTATTGTTGTTATTATTATTATTATTACTAATATCATTATTATTATGATTAATATTATCATTATTATCATTATTATTATTACTATTATCATCATTATTACCATTACCATCATTATCATGGTCTGTGTTCCCTTGATGTCTTCCCCTGCCACCCTCGGGAGCCTTGGTGGTGGGCAGGGGCAAGGGGCAGCACCACACACCCTTTCCTTCCTTCATTGCACCACACACACCTACTATGAACTCCTTCTTGCCAAGTTGCACAATTAAACATCAGCTTTCAAAACACAAAGTCGCATTATGTGTACAAAAAAATATATCAATTTATAAAAACAAGGAAATCAAGTGAACTGCCAAATGTTGGACACGTCAAAATTCCCTCACAAAATGGGTTCAGAATCGTGATAACACATGAACAACACATGGCGACACTGCACTCAAATATTATCTAAACAAACAAATATTAACCAGCTTGGCTTGCGGTCACTTATTTCTGGTGTATATTTTCCCTTACATTATGCACACTTGCTGCTTTGTATACACAGTCCCCAGCATCAAGTATGGCTTCACTGCGATAAGTTTTATACAAATATTTACCCTCAGCGTGCTTACGTTACGAAAATTCCTGTTCGCCTTCACTTATTGCAGTAGTTTCGCCCCAACTGGTGGTGTCTTGGTGCACGTGTCTTCTGGGCGCATTATGGACTACAGGACGAAATTCCTTATAAAATTAAACATATCATTTCTATCAAAAGTAAAACGCAAAAACAAGGTAACAAACAAAATTATTCATAAACAAAAATAAGTGATCTGCTTAGTGTTTTACAGATTGCAATTTATTCAACTTGAATTTATAAAAGAAATTTTCATAAAAACGCACTTTCCTGACCATCCAGCGGACACAGGTGCACGACAGGCACACTCGGCAGCACAGGTGACACTCAACAAGTATGTAAGGGCCACATGCAGGTAGTAAGTGACGCTTCACAGTGTCTAAGTAACACTGACACCACATACTACATGTTGATGATGGAACTTTGTTATTCAATATGATGCCTTTCTTATAGGCTATGATTTACGTTATAGTATTGTTCATGTCATTCAAAGGTGAATTGCTGAAACAATGAAACTTCCTTATAACATATATGAAAAATAACCTTCATGATAAACTGACTGATAACTGTCATCACTACTTCACCAACGACTATACCGCACTACTAAATGTTTACCATTCCCATCAGACATTACATATATACAAATATATATTATATATATATATATATATATATATATATATATATATATATATATATATATATATATATATATATATATATATACACATCTAGAGATTAAAAAAAAATATATGTGTGTATATATATATATATATATATATATATATATATATATATATATATATATACACATATCTAGAGATAATATATATATATATATATATATATATATATATATATATATATATAATATATATATATATATATATATATATATATATATATATATATATATATATATATATATATATATATATATAGAGAGAGAGAGAGAGAGAGAGTGAGAGAGAGAGAGCGAGAGAGTGAGAGAAAGAAAGAGAGAGAAAAAATTATATATACATATACATAAATATTTATATATTTATATATATATATATATATATATATATATATATATATATATATATATATATATATATATATATACACATACACACACATAAAGATAGAATACATATCATATATATATATATATATATATATATATATATATATATATATATATATATATACATATATTCATATATATATATATATATATATATATATATATATATATATATATATATATATATATATATATATATATATATACACACACATACACACACATAAAGATAGAATATATATCATATATATATATATATATATATATATATATATATATATATATATATATATATATATATATACATATATTCATATATATATATATATATATATATATATATATATATATATATATATATATATATATATATTCATATATATATATTCATATATATATATATATATATATATATATATATATATATATATATATATATTCATATATATATATATATATATATATATATATATATATATATATATATATATATATATATTCATATATATATATATATATATATATATATATATATATTTATATATATATATATATATATATATATATATATGTATATATATATATATATATATATATATATATATATATATATATATATATATATATATATATATATATATATATATATATATATATATATATATATATATATATATATATATATATATATATACACACACACACATATACGCATATAATATATACATTTATCTATCTATCTATCTATCCATATATATACATATATATACATAATATATATATATATATATATATATATATATATATATATATATATCTCTCTCTCTCTCTCTCTCTCTCTCTCTCTCTCTCTCTCTCTCTCTCTCTCTCTCTCTCTCTCTCTCTCTCTCTCTCTCTCTCTCTCTCTCTCTCTCTCTCTCTCTCTCTCTCTCTCTCTCTCTCTCTCTCTCTCTCTCTCTCTCTCTCTCTCTCTCCTCTCTCTCTTCCCTCCCCCCACCGATTAAAATAAAATCTTCCCGGTTCCATAGCATAGAAAGAATATCATAAAAGTGTTCACACCTTGCACACGAGACAGCAAGGCACCTGCTGTGGGAGGACACCTGTGCCCCGCCGACCCGCCGCCCCTCGCTTGGACCTGTCAAGGGACGCACCGCCCGGCACCTTCCCCAGCACTAGGTGTACCACCTCACAGATTCATGGGTCTGAGGCTCACCTAATAAAGATGTCAGCTATTTCTGAGACTCCTCACAGAACTAACATCTTTTCGTTTTGTGGAAGGAAGGTGAAGAGAAAGCAAACCCTGGAGAGAAGGGCGGCGCGGACAGAAAGCGTTGGTGCCAGATTCTTAGGTGGTTGTCGGCCGACCCGACCCCGCCGCTCAGGCCGACGCGAGACCTGCAGGAGACGATGCCTGGCGCTTCTTCCCGCCTATAATATTCAAGAGTTCCTATTTCTATGTTATATTTGCATTCCATTATATTGGTGAGGGGGAATAATCCTGCAATTACTCCTAAATTCTTCTTTTAAGGCGTGTGGTCATGTTCGCTTCACAAACCCAAACAAAACCCCGCACACAGTCTTCCAACACAGCCGAGGCGAAGACATGCCCCGCTTCAGGTCTCAGTGAGTAGCTATTCAGGTTACCGCAGCACATTCCGGCAGCATACAGTCATCACTTTGTGTATGAGAGCTTCGCACCCTTCCAGCAGCCCAGCCCAAGCCTCAGTGCCCTCACCCTCTTCCTGGATGCTGCCAAGAACACACATTTAACATAGAAGATTGCACCGAAAAGGCCTTAAGGTTCGTTTAATTTCTGTTCGTGTGCATTTCGTCGACAATTATTTTATTCCTACCTGAAGAAAACCTTTAAAAGTGGAGTACATAAAGAATACTTCCCCTCAAAACACTCACGTAACTCAGCAAGACGCCCTGACGTTATTATTTTAAAAGAACATCCAGTAGACACGGACATGAAGTATAGTTAGAGTGTGTTAGGCGTGAAGGAGAGTGGAAGTGTTCCTTAAGATCCCACAAGGTTGTCAACAGTTCATAAAAAGTTACCTGATGCTGACATGTTCTTGTACGACACTAAGACTCCCTCCTACCCGCCCCCCTTCACACCTTCCTTAATTCTGGCAAGCGACAAGGTTATTCTTGTTCCTCAAAACTAAAACGACCACCGGCACACAGGTATTCTTGTGTTTCAACTTGGTTCCGCGCTTGCTGGAATATTTCTCTTAACAAAATGCAAGCAAAGTGTTCCTGTAATTCTTGACTGGCCATCATATATGTATTTTTGCAATGGTGGCCAGAAGTACATTATGCTTTATTCCAAGCATCCGCCTAAATGTCTTTTCTTCACAGCGAGTTTTCTCTCCCGCTTCCTTTTGTACGTCAGACTCTCGTGCAAGTTCCGGGGTCACTTCCGTCAGCACACTGTCTTCCCATTATAATTGTTATGAGGAAAGCTCACTGCATCAGCCCAGCCTCCGGCCATTCTTTGCCTGACTCACAGCTTACTGTTTCAGCCTCACATGTCATAGTGGTCACGTGAAGGAAAACAGAATGCGTCTTTTGAATAAACTTTAGTCAATGATGTTACTGTTAAATGTATAATTATTAATGTATGTTATTATGTGAAATGCTTCCTTCAACTAAAGTTTTAGTCTCCGTAACGCTCACGGGTAAACTAGAAATATTCAAAACATAACGAATTCTTAAAGACTTTTATAAAACATTGGATTTTTTTCATGACAAATTAACATTGTAATAACCACCAGCTACACTTCAGATAATTGGAACAGAAACAGTATACACCTGCTGGTGACAGTAACACTCCTCAGTAAAGTATTTTATTTCAGATCGTTGTTAAGAACCCACACACGCGAACACCAACAATGTCTAGAGAATATTCCAAGATATGCAGTCAGTAAATCATGAAGCAACGAAGATCACCTCTCTCCAAGTATGAGTGAAAGCACCGTCACCCTCACACCTCACGCTTCATCCTAAATACTTCGCGGCTCGAGTGTCTGCCCTCAAGACGCTACCAGCTGGATACTAAATGTACACTTATCTAAACACATAAAAAAGATAAAATGCTTAAGATGCAACACAACACTTGGCTTGCATCAAAACACACATGGAAAGCGAGATGGGGGCCGAATAGACACTCATCTCAAGGACACTGCGAAAGCAAACTACACAACACAACGTCCAGGAAATCAACACGTTCTGCACGCTGACAAAACAGAGAAGCATACTAATACTCAACACTTGTAAGCCTATGATGAGCCGGCCTAGTCAAAGGTACACAACACATGAATACTGTAAGGTAACCATGACACAAACCCCTGAACATGACTCCCTGCGGGTGTGTGGCGCCAGGAGGCCGCCGCCCCGCCCTCTCCACCAACTCTCAGTGCGGGGCTGACGCGTCTTAGCCATACCGTCTGGAAGGAGAAAAGAAGGACAATTAAAATACATTCCTTGGTAAAAATGTCTTAGAAAATGTATGCAATAATGACTAAGGTGAAAACGAATCTAACTAAAAATTTTAATCTAAATATATCTTAGTTAATAATAACTGATGATATGACAACTAGTGTTACAGAAAAGTTAGATACTAGTTCTATTACTAATAATTTATAACTGGAAGACAGTGATCACCATTCACTAACAGACTTTTTATGATAGCTAAAATGTATAAAAATAATGATTGATGCATGACAAAAGATGATGACAAGTCTTGTGTATAATTATTTCACATAAATCCCAAGTTGATTCTTGCAGACACGCTACAGATTAAAGAGAATAAATACAAACTATTGCTTATCTTGTATATATTTTGTCTTATCATAGTTATTTCCGAGGTCTTGTTGGGGGAGAATACAACCTCGAATACAAGGAACTGTGTTTGTATATGTTACGAATACACAACCACATAAATAATACATAAATAAGTAAATAAATAAAGAAAGAAAGAAAGAAAATGTGTCCACTTTAACACAACACACATGCATGATACTACACTGCACCACTACCTTCGTATTTCAAGGTTTAATCCTTTAAGTGATATTCTCTCTCTCTCTCTCTCTCTCTCTCTCTCTCTCTCTCTCTCTCTCTCTCTCTCTCTCTCTCTCTCTCTCTCTCTCTCCCTCTCTCCCTCTCTCTCTCTCTCTCTCTCTCTCTCTCTCTCTCTCTCTCTCTCTCAAATGCTTAAGAAAAATAAATCATCAACATATCTTACTGAGGCGTATGTTGGAATCCAAATTATACTTATACCAAAGGAAGATATGAAGTAAGAAAAGCAAGTTGTAATCCACCTCTATTTAATCTCTAATTTATACTCAATATACAGGGACGTGCAGGTGAGTTTTCTTGGCCCTCAACACGAGTAGATGTAAGTGTTGTTGTGGGAAGGAAGGGGAAGAAAGAGTCGACAGTGTGCAAGGGTGAACGTAAGTGTGTAAATCTGGGTATTATTCAAAGGCAATGATCTGAATAAGACAAAACGTAATGCAAAGTAAGGAGAAGGAATTTCGGAATCTAATTTCATTCTTATTTGTTAATTTCTTTGAGGAGAAATTATTGTAAAGTCGTGATAGAAAGTACGAGGTAAGTGGTTGTTTGTA
>JAXIVD010002497.1:47500-50000 GCA_036785275.1 Cancer borealis
GAGAGAGAGAGAGAGAGAGAGAGAGAGAGAGAGAGAGAGAGAGAGAGATGGAGATTTCTTTCCAGCTGTTTCTTTGAAGAAAGCAATACACATCATTTCTTCACAATGAACTCATAGTGTAGACATCAACTCCTTTCATACATTCCATGCAGCAGTGTGTGTGTGTGTGTGTGTGTGTGTGTGTGTGTGTGTGTGTGTGTGTGTGTGTGTGTGTGTGTGTGTGTGTGTGTGTGTGTGTGTGTGTGTGTGTGTGTGTGTGTGTGTGTGTGTGTGTGTGTGTGTGTGGAGGGACAACAAGTACAGCTGCCCGGCCTTCGTGTTAATGGCAAGCGACAACTTCTCACATGCTTCATGTTAATGTAATTTGGCTGGACTTGAGTTTGTGTCAGGCTTGGTTCAGAGTTAGTGTAACCTCTCCATGCTTATGACACCTGCCTTAATTTTTCCTTTGGCTTGTGTGGCGATAAATGAACCTCAGGTCCTCGTGGAAAATTGTACAATTCGCATGGTGCACCTGAATTCAGATGCTCTAAAGACAGACAGTCGCTGAGTTCAGAGTACTAATTCGAGGCACACTCAGCATACCAACACTTCAAGAAAAGCACAACATTTCACACGATAGGAATAAAAACTAAAAAAGAAATCTATGTATTTTTTGTTATAATCCTCATACGTTATTTTTCACACCATAGACAACGTCACGAAACCTTCCCTCACACCCTGTTACGACCAAAGATTCATCCTGACTCCACGGCAAGTTTTAAGGTTAAAACATGACTTCATCTACTTAACCTGACACCTTATTCATCTTTTCATCAGCAAAGAGAAACAAGAAAGAGTTTTAGAGGTGATGGCGACACCATGTACGACTGTGAGTTAAGAAATAGTTATATATATATACATATTGACAAAAGATAGGCATGAGGCGTTGCTCTAAAGTAACAGAGAAGTCTAAATAACTCTTCCTTTAGCCAGTGTCTTATCTACTGAAGGTGACTTACAATACACACTAACATAACTCTCACTCTTCGCCTTTATATACGTATACAAAATGTTTTAATAATACCGATAAGAAGTTACAAGGGAAGGCGTTTAACATGCATTATCTTAACTCTTAGGTGAGTGAGTGTAGGTGAAGCAGAAGCCAACTCAGCACTGCAATAGGGAAGCAACAACAGTGGGTAGCAGGAAAAAAGAAACATAGTGTGGCTATAAATACAGAGGTCGTGTTTGCGATCTAATAATTGTGTGAAGAGGAAAATTTAGCTCCGAGGTGAGGTTGAGAAGGAGATAAAAGAGTTTGTGTTGTCGCTAAGTGATGCATCCTGGCAGCACAAAAGTCATTACTTGGTCTTTTATACTAAGCATCTAATTATTAAACACACTCATCGCCTCCAACATCCTTTACACTTTAATAACAGGAGTAGTAGTAGTAGTAGTAGTAGTAGTAGTAGCAATAATAATAATAATAATAATAATAATAATAATAATAATAATAATAATAATAATAATAATAATAATAATAATAATAGTAATAATAACAATAATAATATATACATTCCCTTTCTTCTGGGTCTCCAATGTGGTGTTCTTGAAACAAATATAAGATAAAATAGCAAAAAAATAATACAGAAAAAGCAATTAATAAACCCAAGAAAAATAATTAAATTGCCTTTTCTTATGTCAGAATGCAAGGTTTCAGCGGGAAAAGAAAGGTTGTTTTCAGTCAAGACAGTCAAGAATAATAATAATAATAATAATAATAATAATAATAATAATAATAATAATAATAATAATAATAATAATAATAATAATAATGGTAGTGGTAGTGGTGGTGATGGTGGTGGTTCTTGATACCCTGCCCAGCACCACAACAGCACAGTGACAGGGCGTTGCAGGGTAGCAGAAGGGCTGTCATTCACTCATGAGAAGGACTGAACGCCACCACCTTCACCAAAGAGCGCCGTGAATGCTTCCTTTGTGGCGGCGACGCAGCGAGAGGCAGCCAAGTGTCGGAAGGACCCTTAAAACGGTGCCGCCGCCGCCTGCCGCCGCCACTACCAACGCGCCCCTCCCTCCCATGACGCTGATCCGCCGCTCCGCCGCCACCTGCCCTCACCTCATGCCCCTCACGCTTCCAGTATACAGCGGCGACAACTGTAGCTTCTCAAGGTCATGCGATCATACAAAACGTGATTTTATTCTTTAAAGACTATGTTTCATGCATGCAATGACCTTCACAGTATTGATGTAATAGAACCTCAATTATTTTTTGTAATATTAATGTTATCGCATTATGATCTTATTTTATCGAGTTATAATCATTATCTGTCATTGGTTTGTTGCAGTTCACTATTTATTTTTCAACAGCTAACAAAAAGTCATATAAAAAAGGGATCAAAACCCAAGATATCAAGAAAATATTACGCAAACCATTAAAAAGAAAATATTTGGAAATGATTGGAAACCTTTAACGTAACACTGACTTACTTATACAAAT
>JAXIVD010002498.1:7500-28120 GCA_036785275.1 Cancer borealis
AGGATTTTTTCCATATGCATGAATATACAAAAGAACAAAGCATTCGGTAATGTATCTACAAGAATTGTGTGCCTGTTGCGATGCTCGTCCGTTCAGTTATTTAAAAAAAAAACTATCAGCTCGAGGAGAAACACAGCATTGAGTTCGAGTAGGAATACCATACACTCTTATTAATAATAGGAAGGGAGCGGATGACACAACATAATCCAATAGAATACTTCTGTGATTGATTTAGAGCACGGCATCATCCAACACAGAAAGCAGACAAAAAAATTGCAGAGAAAGAGACAGAAGAAAAGCACTTTGTGAAATCAAATGCGTTCGAAGGTCATGAGAAAAAATCAAGGGTTTTGTTGAAGATCCCACCGTAAGATCAATTTGACATAAATACAATATCGCAAATAGTACGTTCTCTGCTGAAATGTTTCTCAATTTTTCTCTTAGCATGTATTCCATTTAAAAAAAAAAAAAAAAAAAGTGGGAAATTACAGCTACAGGACGGAAGTTGAAGTGTTGGTGACCAACTTTCGTAGAAAACTAAGAGTCAAGGTCCTGGAGGTTTAAGAAATTGTCATTATGTAAAATATGATAAAAGGCATAATGAACTGAGAGGCAAAAAAGGATTGAATAGATAGTTTTCGGCTTTGAGAGAAGAGTTCAACTTTAAGCAAGGAAGAGACGACAGTAATGCAACGTTGGTAAACATAAAATTAGAGGACAGGTAATTTATGTATAAAGGTAACATATAATTTAGGGGCATCCTAAAAGTTACAATGCGTTTACATATTGGAATCTTTTGACAATTTCTAATCATTGAAACAATTTTTTGGGAAGAAGAAACTTTAGTTTATTCATAGCATACATATGTAAGCTGAAGATTAAAAGACATATTACTTCCACTAAGCTTTATCAAGTTATTTAATAGTTTCAGATAGAAAGTAATTGACTACGCATTCCCATAACAAAGACAATTATCTCAGTAGTCCAGAAGCGCAGAAAGGATAGGCTCACACGACATTATCTGTCAATGTTTGAAGAATCAGTATTGCATTGTTTCATGTGCTTATGCGTGGTTGAATTTTGGCTGCCACCGGCAGATTACTGCTATTCGAATATACGCTCAATGTTTCATCAGATGGAACAACACTTACATTATTGTATTTTTCAGTGTTCAGATTTTTCACTTACGAATATATATATATATATATATATATATATATATATATATATATATATATATATATATATATATATATATATATATATATATATATATATATACATATATATATATATATATATATATATATATATATATATATATATATATATATATATATGTATGTATATATATATATATATATATATATATATATATATATATATATATATATATATATATATATATATATATATATATATATATATATATATATATATATATATATATATATATGTATATATATATATATATATATATATATATATATATATATATATATATATATATATATATGTGTGTATATATATATATATATATATATATATATATATATATATATATATATATATATATATATATGTATACATATATATATATATATATATATATATATATATATATATATATATATATATATATATATATATATTTATATATATATATGCATATATATATATATATATATATATATATATATATATATATATATATATATATATATATATATATATATATATATATATATACAAATGAGCTTTGCCCCATGAGGCTATAACTTCGCCCATTCAAGAGGCTGTAGCTCCGTCCTTACGTTCGTCTTTTGTTGAGGAAGCGCATTAAAATAGTATATAAGGATAATAATGTAATAAACTTAGCGTTAGGCTAGCCACGGAGGGTTATAGAGTTAGGTTAAGAATGACTATTGATAAAAGATAACAAGAGCAGGCAGGAGCGGTGAAGACTGGCGGTGAATGTGTAGTCTCTGCCCGCTGCTGCAAGCTAATGATCTTGCGCATGCGCAGTTCTCTCTATCCAAACAGGACGCCTCAAACGTGTTCATGAAGGACACCAGAAGTTTTGGCCACTGATGTAAACGCCTTTACTGTAATTGGGCTTAAGCAAAACACGAATAAATTCAATATTAAAAAATAATACATCAATATACGGATGAAATTTAGTTAAAATGAGTTAAAGAAATCCCCAACCAATATAATAAAGAACATAGCAAGGTATGACATTGTGTTGAATAGAAGTATAATCCCATATGCCACCTTAACACTTGCACGAATTTTGTCCCCGCACTGGCACGTGATGTTGTGTGCCAATGCGTAAATTCGTCGTCAGCTATTGTGAAGTGTGCGTAAACTGTGCGGGATTACGTGCCAGTGAGCAAAGAAAGTTTTGAAATGTTCAAAGTTTCTGCTACGCATAATTTTTGTGCCACTTGAATGAACATTGCGCAACCTACTCGCAAACATTGCGGACATTGCGCAACATTTTCGCAAACACTGCGGGCATTGTGCAACCTATTCGCAAACACTGTGGGTAGTGCGAGTCAGATGTTACATAATAATAAGGTACATTATCTAATAATACATATATACATACATAGTATGTATAGTACATATATACATAGATACATATATGATAAGACACTTTACAGATACATTATTTAACTCATAACAAGGAATGAAACTGCAAATGTTTTATCAATCCATTTCAATGTATATTAATTTAAAAAATATTTACCTTTGAGACAAGATTCTAGCATCTACAACGGTCATGAGTATCATGAGTACAATGATGTGGAAGCCCTTATAATTGTAGTAGAATGATTCAGCTTTGGGTGGCTTCTTCATAGCAGCCTGCTTGCTGTCCACAGCCTCCAAACAGTTGTGGTAGTTAGTTCCATCTGGAACTAAATCCTTCAGCAACTTCTTTTCATTCCTCTTCAGTTTTAGAGCACCTAAATACTTCATCCTTGTAGACCTCAATGATAGCTTTGCAGACTTCTGGTAAGAACTTGCAGATTGTACTAACTTCAACTCTGAAGCTGTACTGTTGACTTGGATACGAATTTCCAGTAGCTAAGAAGCGAAGGGTGCTTGCCAGCTAGAGTCCCACGTCCAGCGGTTCTCTCATGAATGTGGTATTCTCAAAATGAGTGGTTAGCTTCACTATCTCTTGGAACAAGTCGGGAGTAATTCTCAGGTAATATCTGCAGCCTCTTGGATCTTCCTTGTGAGGTTCTGTCAATAACTGATCGTAATGTCCAAAGTAATGTCTTCTGATCAACCATTCCCTCACCCACACTATCCTTGCTTTCCTTTTTCTAGTTGTGGTTAATTCTTCTTTGGCCTGCTCTTTCTTCCTTTTCTCCTGGTCTTCAAGAAGTATTAGTGCTGCCGCTGAGAGATAATATAGACACGTTTTATTTTGTGCAATAAGAGCTTCTTCTCTGACATTCAACATCTTGTCGGGTACACAACAAATCGAGGCATGAATGAAGGTATGTGATGCCTGTTATTTATATATCGTGGCGTCAAGAGGGACAAGGCGGGACCAAATAATGTCACGAATGCTTCATGCATGGGCGAACTGGTTGTGGCAATGCATACCCTTGCGGGAACAATGCGCATCATGCATACCATGTCGTATACGTAATCAATGCGCCAACAATATTTGACCGGGATATAAGCCATTCGTCCGATAGCGTGCTATTGCGTGTCAAGTGCCTAACTTATGCGTAAACATGACGCGAACAGTGCGCAAACTAGGCTCACGTTTTTTTTTCTTTTTTCTTTTTTTGGCACGCATTGACACGACGAATTGCGTGCCAGTGCGGGGACACAATGCGTGCAAGTGTCAAGGTGGCAATAGAAGTGTGGATATTTGGAGGCTCGTTCACACCCCGAGTGGAAATTAGGGGATCTCAAGTTAACAATTTGGGTTTGTGGAAGAAGGATGGAGCCGCTTATTGCCTTCATGAGACACTGGCGTTGATGACCACATGCTGCCTCCCTATTTGTTGCAATACTGAACACATGGTCTGTCTGGTGGAGTCGGTTAATAAAAGAGATTCCATCCCAGGTGGGAATGGTATTTTATTTTTTTACCCATGGCGTCGGTAGGCTTCAGGGAAACCTTAGATGGTTGGCCTCCGCCCGTTAGTAGCGAGGATTAGATTTTTTAAGTGACGCCTTGTTTCTTCTTATTAATAGGCTCATGCTGCCAGCGGAAGCTCCTCGCGCATATAACGTTGCAGTCCCGGCAAGGATGATGTTATGGCAGCATGTGGGTGATTTTAAGTCACTCGGTGGTAGTAACGAAGAAAAGTGGCCAGCCCGTGCCGAGGCTCGAACGCGGGACCCTGAGGTGGTATGCCTGACTGCTAGCTACTAGACCACCGCCTCCCCCACTTTTATCGTGTAGGATGGGTATCAGAGTAGAGTTGCTTCCGTCTCCGTCTTAAGGCAAATATTACACTATACTCGTTGGGGTTTTGTCTTAGAGAAAAGTCTCCAGTCATGCTGCAAGCCTTTCTGGGAAGACTCCAGTTGCTTTAATGTTTGCTGCAGTGCGTCCTGTCAAATGCAAAGGTAAAGGTTATTGTGCATACATGTTGAGGTATAACTTTTGACTTTTTGCCACGTGTGATCTATTTCATGCATTATTTGTGTAACTTGTTGGGAAAAAATCTCCCAATAATACCAATGAAATGACAACTGTTGCTTGAATTTTGATAAATCATAACGCGCGGATCTGTGACCTTTTGTTATCACATTTCCTTCTTCACATTGTCATGCCCCCAACTCCAACAACAAACTTTTCCTTCTCCTCTCGTTCTTGACGTTACACTTTAAAGGCAAATGAATTTAAAATGAATGAGGAGGAAACTTAATTACCAGGTTCAAAAGGGGGGTTTCAGAAATAAAGTTAAAAAAAAACCACAAGTAAACAAACTACACTAGATTTATTTACAAGTTAATATTTATATACACAACGGAAATTTAATTCAAAAGATGATCTGTCTACCAGAACGGTAGTTAATTACATTGTAAGTAATTAATTAAAAAGAGAAACAAATACAAAAATACACAAGATCACGAGTATTCTACAATAAACCACAATAACACAAACACAAAACAAATAAACAAAAAAACACATAAACACCAAACACCTAAGTTAATTGATTGAGACACAGGTCGGGAAATATAAACACAAACACAAACACAAAAACCCAACACATAAACCAAACACAAAACAAACACACACAAGAAAATAAATATTATAATTGGAGAGAGAGGGACGAGCCAGAGTAAAAATACTCAAATACCCAAACTTATTTCACTCCCTTACGTTACTAAAACAATCCCCCACTCAAACAAGGGAAGAAAAATAGATGATGGGTAATTAAAAATGCGCGAAGCAACCCCAAACAAATACCCACATCAAAACCCAGTAACGTAAGAAGAAAAGTAAACGGTAAAAACACACAACACCGGCTTCACTCTCAATCTCCAATTAAAACGCACAATACTCACGCCATACCTCCGACACCGCTCCGACACAACCTGTACCCTCTGCGCGGTGACCTGAACTATACTGTGTCGGCGCTGGGTCATCCGGCCTTATATAGGGGGACGCGACCCACGCCACGCTTACCCATGCCCCGTGGCGTGAAATAAACCCTATACAAAAGAAACTACTCTTTAACTTATCTAACGCAACATTATCTTTACATTAAAACATAGCAGATGAAAATACAAATATATAGCCGAAATTACAACACGCTCGCTCTCTTAACAACAATGTTAGAGCTAAAAAGTATAGAACGGGTTGTAACGCTATATAAACTATCCTTAAAATTACAATAAAAATATAATAACCTTAAATTAAAATAGCAGTTCCCAAAATAAAAATTAATAATGGAAATATATAGTTTCCCAACTCTCCAATGCGCCACAAAAGACCCACGAGAGTTTTTAGTGCATTTACCACCTCCACATCTTCTTCTTCCACTATTACACAACAATTTAACAGTATATTTATGAAACTAAGCTTAACCTAACAAAATTAACAAAAAATATGTAACCATGCCATGCAACACCTTTTTCCTCTACAAGAGGGGGTCTGGGCCATGAAAGGTCGGAAAAAGGTCACCTCCGCGGTCACTTTCTCTTAAGCCGCTTCCCCCCCTTCACCTCACTCAACCCCTGCTCCACACATCACACATCAAAAACGCTGGCATACACACAAAAATAACCATGACTCCATTAATGTCTTAAGTCACTTCGTGACAGTCCTCCCTACCAAAAAACAAAGAAAATGGGTGGGGGAGAAAGATACCGCACATTTTCTTACACAGTAGGTCTAAAGAGCCAGTCCGCGAGAACATTATCCTTACCCTTGACATGTACAATTGACAGGTTGAAGTTCTGAAGGAAAAGACCCCAGCGAGTCAAACGTTGATTCTTGGTTTTAAAAGATGCCAGGTAACTCAAAGGGCGGTGGTCTGAATACACCGTAACATGTTCTGAGGGAACTAGATAAAAGGAAAAATGTTCAAGGGCTAGGATAAGGCTCAACAGCTCTTTCTCTATGGTGGAATAATTACCCTGAGCCTGGTTGAGTTTCTTGCTAAAGAAAGCAATAGGGTGATCCACTGTGTCTTGGTCTTCCTGCAATAGGACGGCCCCGACAGCAGTGTCACTGGCATCACAGGCTAACTTAAAGACCTTACTAAAATCTGGGGACTTAAGGATTGGGTGGGAGCTCAAGGCACTCTGCAAACTCTGAAAAGCCTCCTGGCACTCCCGGGACCACTTAAACGACTGACTCTTTTTAAGCAGCTCCGTAAGGGGAAATGCTAACTGGGCAAAGTTCTTGATGTAGCGCCTATAGTATCCTATGGCCCCAAGAAACCGTCTTATCTGTTTTTTTGTGCAAGGTGCTGCCATACGCTGTATCGCCTCCACCTTAGCTAAAGGCGGGGACAGCGTACCTAACCCTACCACATGACCCAGGTACTGCACCTGAGCCTTGGCAAAAGAACATTTTGAGAGATTCAACACCAGGTTCGCGTCGTTGAGAGCATTAAAAACACGGTACAGCTGGCTTAGATGTTCCTCCCAGATGTCCGAATAAACCACGATATCATCCAGATATACCGCTACCTTGGGAACCTCATTTAAAATGGGATTCATGAATCTTTGGAAACTGGATGGCGAGTTTGAAAGTCCAAACGGCAAAACTAGGGGAAGGTAAGTTTGGCCTAAGGTCGAGAAACAACAAATTTCTTGGGCCTTGGCTGACAAGCCAATCTGCCAGAACTCCTTGAGTAAATCAAGCTTACTAATGAATTTAGAAGCCCCAATCTTCTCTATGCACTGGTCTATCCTGGGTATTGGAAAGGAATCTTTCTTGATAATGTTATTAACATTTCGAAAGTCAATGCAAAATCTCTGGCTACCATCACTCTTGGGTACCAGCACAACGGTTGAAGACCACTCGCTCATACCAGGGCGTATAAGGCCCATACGCAACATGGCGTCAATCTCCTTTTGAATGAGCGGAACCTGTCGAGGGTGTACTCGGTAAGGTGACTGCTTAACAGGCTTCGCTCCATCAACGTCTATGTCATGGACTACTTTCGTAGTCCGCCCAGGGCTGTCCTTAAAGACCTCAGGGAACTGGTCCAAAACAGCGAGCACACTGGAGCGCTGCTCCGCTGTCAAATGGTCCAGCTCCTCCTGCAAGGCGGCTCTCGCAGCCCCATTCTCCTGCCACGCTCCTACTGAGGACGTCGACAAGGTACTGGCCACGGCCGTTTCCTCCTCCTCTTCCTCAACAGGTATGCAAGGACCTGAGAGACAAACGGGAGTGCCAGATAGGCCTCCCGAGGAAGAGTCGACAAAGTCCTTAAGCATGTTTACATGACATAAACGCTGCTGGCGACGACGATCTGGGGTAGACACCACATAGTTGGTATCACTCACCTTCTTGTGCACCTCGAACGGTCCCTGAAACTTGGCTTCAAAAGGATCCCCCTGATGCGGCAAGAGTACTAAGACTCTGTCGCCTGGAGAAAATTCCCGTTGCACTGCTCCCTTTCCCTTGTCAAACCAATGCTTAGCACGGGTTTGACTCTCATCAAGATGTTCGGCTGCCAACTGCCAACAACGTAAAAGCTTGTGCCTAACCCCTCCTATCCACTCCAACAAGCTGAACTCTCTCTGGTCTGCTCCCAACAACGACTCCTTAATATGGGTCAGAGGACCTCTCACCTGGTGGGCAAATATTAATTCGAAAGGACTGAAACCAGTACTCTCTGAAGGGGAGTCTCTCAAGACAAACAAGACATAGGGAAGATTGTCATCCCAGTCAGTATCAAACTGAAGGGCAAACTTGTGCAGGATGCTTTTCAGAGTTTGGTGGCTACGCTCCACCACACCTTGAGTCTGGGGGTGGTAAGGACTGCTCACGGAGTGCTTAATTCCTAGAGACTTACAAAAATCAATAAAAATCCTACCACAAAAATAGCTAGCACCATCTGTCTGCACCTTACATGGGACTCCGAAAAAAGAAAAAAACATTGTTAAATTTCTACAAATTGCCTCCGCTGTAATCCTTCTAAGAGGTACAGCGTTAACATACCTCGAGGCTGCGTCAACCATGGTGAGGAGATACTCATTCCCGCTCTTGGTTTTCTTTAGTGGGCCAACGACGTCCACTTGGATGGTGGTAAATGGTTCCGGCAGGTGAGGAACCTTGACCAGAGGAACCGGTTTGATTTTCTGGTTCGGCTTCCCCATGCGTTGGCATATCAGACACTCCTTGCAATGCCTGGCCACCTCTGCCCGAATCCCTGGCCAGAAGTACAAACGGGTTAACTTCCCGAGCGTCTTCCTGACCCCCAAATGTCCGGCAAAACGTCCATCATGGGCCACCTCCAGCAGGGCCTGATGGTACTGGACCGGCACCACCAGTTGCTCCACTGAGGCCCACGCGGCATCCTCCTTCTGGAAGGTGGGCGGCAGCCACCTCCTAAACAGTACCCCCTCTTTAAGGAAGTACATGGTAGTCGGCGCGACATCCCTCTGCTGCGTCAGCGCCTGCTCCATCATGGTCGTCAAACTCTCGTCCTCCCTCTGCGCGGTGATCAAGGCCTCCCTTCCCTGGCGCACATTACCTGAGGACAAACAAGGACCGGCCGAAAAAGGCTCGGCAAACAGGGATGAAATATTGAGGTCCCCGACCTCGTTACCTTGGGTAGAACTCTGGGAAACTGGGGGTTCTGGAGTTTGGGCGGCGTTACTCATGCTGCGTGTCACAGCACAAAAGGGAAAAACTTGGGGCATATTGGCCTCCAGTTGTTCCAAATCTGCGGAGGCACTAGGCTCTTCCTGCAGGACCAGAGGAGGGGTTCCTCCCATTCTTTCCCCGGCCAAATCATTGCCTAAAATGATGTCCACCCCTTTTACGGGCAACTCAGGCAAAATCGCAACTGGAGCCTCACCCTTAAAACAGTCAGAATCTAAAAAGATCCTGACCAAAGGTGCCGAATTACGGCCCCCAATGGAAGACAAGATTACCCATTCTCCTGTCTTCCCTCCAGTAACCACCCCTGCCCTAAATAAGGTCTGTAAAGCCCCCGAGTCTCGGAGAACATTCACGGGACGAGTTACCCCGCCACCGGTTACAGACCCCCTCGAAACAAAAGCCTTATATCCAGCGTCCGGCTGGATCGCCTTGTCTCCAGTAGTAGTGAAGTGTCCTCCCTCTCCTGGAGTAGGGAGCACACAACCCACTGTCATTGTCTCCACCTCCGGGGACTTTTGAGTGGCCAACACTGCCTTCGCCGGCTCCTTAGGCTGGAGCCTGTGCCAGCAATAGTCTGCCTTATGTCCGGTCTTCCCACAGAACGAACAATTAAATATTTCCCTCTGCCGACCTGGCGACGCGGGCTTCGAAATACCCTTGCCTTGAGGGGGAGGGTCAAGGGGGCGCTGGTGCGCTCCCTTCCCTTTATGTTGGGGGAAGCTGGATCCCCCACCACCTGGACGGGAACCAGACATGTAGCTGTCTTTCTTGGCTAAGGCATAGTTGTCTGCTATGGTAGCAGCTTTCTCTGCCGTGGTGATGTTTCTCTGAGCCAAGTGAGATGCTACGTCCCTGTCCACGACCTGTACAAATGCCTCAATCAAAACTAACTCTACTAGCTGGTCATAGGACTCTGCGTTCTTCGACCGGCACCAACTCACAAAAGCCTCACGCTTCGCCCTAGCCAACTCCAAATGGCTTTGTTCAGGGTTCTTTCTCAGAGCCCTAAACTTCTGCCTATAAGCCTCAGGCACCAGAGAATAAACCTGAAGGACCTGCTTTTTAACCTTTTCATAGGAGCAAGCGTCCGTATCACTCAGCGCCATATACGCTTTCAGTGCCTTACCCTTGAAGCTTTGCTGCAAGAGCAAGGTCCACTGATCTCTGGGCCATGAGAGACGAATGGCAAGCCTCTCGAAACTGTTGAAGAAGGTGTCTACACACCCTTCATTAAAAGTGGGTATAAGCCTAATGGCCTTCCCCAAATCAAACATAGGAACACTGGAGCCGTTGTTCCCAGCTGCCCCTAACTCAGCTAAACGCACCTGAGTTTCGGCAAGCCTCAACTGCAGCTCCAGCCGCCTAATCTCTGGGTCAACCTGGTGCTCCCTGAGCCCCTCGTCCATCCTATCACCTTCAGTCTCTGAGTGGAGAGATTCACTCTCGACCCCAACCAAACTGATCTGTTGAAGCACCAAGCTAACAAGGTCTGCTTTCAACAGTTGGTAATAGTCTGTAGCCCCTAAATGGGTAGCGATTAACCGTAACTCAGGTACTGTTAATCCGCCTACCTCTTCGGGCGTTGGCTGGTTACACACAAAACTCGCCGCGTCTTCGTCAGTCACGATACGCATGATGCAGAAAGACCGCGATAAACACAAAAATAATGGCTTATGTAGTCACTCGTGATCCTGGCAAGGTCGCCACTGTCATGCCCCCAACTCCAACAACAAACTTTTCCTTCTCCTCTCGTTCTTGACGTTACACTTTAAAGGCAAATGAATTTAAAATGAATGAGGAGGAAACTTAATTACTAGGTTCAAAAGGGGGGTTTCAGAAATAAAGTTAAAAAAAAAACCACAAGTAAACAAACTACACTAGATTTATTTACAAGTTAATATTTATATACACAACGGAAATTTAATTCAAAAGATGATCTGTCTACCAGAACGGTAGTTAATTACATTGTAAGTAATTAATTAAAAAGAGAAACAAATACAAAAATACACAAGATCACGAGTATTCTACAATAAACCACAATAACACAAACACAAAACAAATAAACACCAAACACATAAACACCAAACACCTAAGTTAATTGATTGAGACACAGGTCGGGAAATATAAACACAAACACAAACACAAAAACCCAACACATAAACCAAACACAAAACAAACACACACAAGAAAATAAATATTATAATTGGAGAGAGAGAGAGACGAGCCAGTGTAAAAATACTCAAATACCCAAACTTATTTCACTCCCTTACGTTACTAAAACAATCCCCCACTCAAACAAGGGAAGAAAAATAGATGATGGGTAATTAAAAATGCGCGAAGCAACCCCAAACAAATACCCACATCAAAACCCAGTAACGTAAGAAGAAAAGTAAACGGTAAAAACACACAACACCGGCTTCACTCTCAATCTCCAATTAAAACGCACAATACTCACGCCATATCTCCGACACCGCTCCGACACAACCTGTACCCTCTGCGCGGTGACCTGAACTATACTGTGTCGGCGCTGGGTCATCCGGCCTTATATAGGGGAACGCGACCCACGCCACGCTTACCCATGCCCCGTGGCGTGAAATAAACCCTATACAAAAGAAACTACTCTTTAACTTATCTAACGCAACATTATCTTTACATTAAAACATAGCAGATGAAAATACAAATATATAGCCGAAAGTACAACACGCTCGCTCTCTTAACAACAATGTTAGAGCTAAAAAGTATAGAACGGGTTGTAACGCTATATAAACTATCCTTAAAATTACAATAAAAATATAATAACCTTAAATTAAAATAGCAGTTCCCAAAATAAAAATTAATAATGGAAATATATAGTTTCCCAACTCTCCAATGCGCCACAAAAGACCCACGAGAGTTTTTAGTGCATTTACCACCTCCACATCTTCTTCTTCCACTATTACACAACAATTTAACAGTATATTTATGAAACTAAGCTTAACCTAACAAAATTAACAAAAAATATGTAACCATGCCATGCAACACCTTTTTCCTCTACAAGAGGGGGTCTGGGCCATGAAAGGTCGGAAAAAGGTCACCTTCGCGGTCACTTTCTCTTAAGCCGCTTCCCCCCCTTCACCTCACTCAACCCCTGCTCCACACATCACACATCAAAAACGCTGGCATACACACAAAAATAACCATGACTCCATTAATGTCTTAAGTCACTTCGTGACAACATGCAGATTTTCCATATCATGCTCTGTATCATATGAAGTGTTTGGGTATGTATTGTTGTCTAGGTAATCGACTTCACTTCGCAACATCATTTATATGTTATTTTCTTTTCATCGTTGAAAAATTCAGTTGAATTCTGGATCCAAAATGGTAACAAAGCCTCGAAGCAGAGCGAGAAAATACAGCCATTAAAGTCATAAGAGCCATCTAAGAAGAAGAATATAACTAGGTTTCAAGAGAGATCACGAGCTGAATAACTGTTTAAGAGGAAGAATATCAAACTATGGCAGACTCAACACCGAAGAGTTAGGAGGAAAAAGACAGGATACACAGAAGGAAAACACGCAGTCGCGGTAAAAAATGAAGGTTTTAGGTTTGTTGGCCGAGAATGATGGAAGAACCATTTGGAGGGATAAACTTTTACTGGCCATCTAGAAGGGCCTGGATCCTTACCAATCACTTTTTAACGAGCGTGTGAATGCCTGTCAACAAACTCTCATCACTCGTTACCTGGTCTGGAGTCCACGTCGTTCTGTCTCTGCTGTTGCTGCTTCTGTTGCTGTTGTTTCCATCGCTTTCGCCACCTATGCCACCGTCATCAACACTGAATTATTTTCTTAGGTTAACAATTCTTAGATCTTGATACGGTGGGGGGTTTGCTAACAAAAATCCATAGGGAAGATTTTATACTGATATCCATTACAAAGTGTTTTGCTCATCAAATTATTTGTAATTTCTAGATTCATTAGTGATAGCGTTTGCATGTAAGTTTTATTGTATGTGAAGGTCTTTGCTACATACACTGCATCCAGGAAACCAAGTTAACCTTACTTTTGATATTAAAAAACATTAACCAATGCCATTTTTCCTCATCCAGCGCTTCTAGGACCGCTTCCAAAGTCCTTATCTCCAGTGATACGAGCAATTACGATCATCAGTTAGATTAAAGTCTAACGACTAACAACTATAGTTGTTCACGTCATCATTGGTACACCAAAGCTAACAAGACTCTAATTCAATCTATTTGAAAACACTCGTAGCTTTTCTGACCAACTGACACAAATAAGTCATTAGTATGTTACAAGAGAATCAGACGCCGTGTGAAGTAGGTGTACGTACATATAGCTTACATAAAACATGCACGAGTTGTATATACGAGCGGTAGTAGGCAGTCGTACACCTAGAGGTAAAGGTATAGGATCTCCTTCACAAATATCCTTAACCTACAGAAGACCTCGTTATTCCTCGTGTATGTATCGACATTAGTGCTCACAGGCTCGTCATATCAAATATACCTTTTGATTATATGATTAATGCACCATGTCCTCACCGAGCTGCCTCACGATATCACGATGAAATTCAAGTATCACTGATATAGTTTTAGATAGTGATACTGTCATAACAGTGACTTTATATATGCATCTGACAATAACCTTCTCCATTCAAGAAATGGATCAATGTTTGCCTTCCAATATTTTGTGGCTGTATTTAATTCATGCATAATTGTTTAGCTTTGAAATATTCTAAATGCGTAAAATGGGCATTACCTATGAAAAGGTTTGCCAACAAACGCCCCACATGGACAAACCTGTTCCCAGACAAGCACTCACAGCAACAAAAACATCACTTATAATACTTTTCAGCCGAACCTGATATATTTTCTTTTTCATGTACCACCCAGTCATTAGAAAAGGGATATTTTCTCGAATCCATGACTTCCGGGAAGCTCATTGAGTGTTGTCATGCCCCCCACTCCAACAACAAACTTTTCCTTCTCCTCTCGTTCTTGACGTTACACTTTAAAGGCAAATGAATTTAAAATGAATGAGGAGGAAACTTAATTACCAGGTTCAAAAGGGGGGTTTCAGAAATAAAGTTATAAAAAAACAAGTAAACAAACTACACTAGATTTATTTACAAGTTAATATTTATATACACAACGGAAATTTAATTCAAAAGATGATCTGTCTACCAGAAGGGTAGTTAATTACATTGAAAGTAATTAATTAAAAGAGAAACAAATACAAAAATACACAAGATCACGAGTATTCTACAATAAACCACAATAACACAAACACAAAACAAATAAACACCAAACAAATAAACACCAAACACCTAAGTTAATTGATTGAGACACAGGTCGGGAAACACAAACACAAACACAAACACAAACACAAACACAAAAACAAACACACACAAAGAAATAAATATTATAATTGGAGAGAGAAAGACGAGCCAGAGTAAAAATACTCAAATACCCAAACGTATTTCACTCCCTTACGTTACTAAAACAATCCCCTACTCAAACAAGGGAAGAAAAATAGATGATGGGTAAAAAAATGTGCGAAGCAAACCCAAACAAATACCCACATCAAAAACCCAGTAACGTAAGAAGAAAAGTAAACGGTAAAAACACACAACACAGGCTTCACTCTCAATCTCCAATTAAAACGCACAATACTCACGCCATACCTCCGACACCGCTCCGACACAACCTGTACCCTCTGCGCGGTGACCTGAACTATACTGTCTCGGCGCTGGGTCCGGCCTTATATAGGGGGACGCGACCCACGCCACGCTTACCCAGGCCCCGTGGTGTGAAATAAACCCTATACAAAAGAAACTACTCTTTAACTTATCTAACTTAACATTATTTTTACATTAAAACATAGCAGATGAAAATACAAATATATAGCCGAAATTACAACACGCTCGTTCTTTTAACAACAATGTTAGAGCTAAAAAGTATAGAACGGGTTGTAACGCTATATAAACTATCCTTAAAATTACAATAAAAATATAATGACCTTAAATTAAAATAGCAGTTCCCAAAATAAAACATAATAATAGAAATATATAGTTTCCCAACTCTCCAATGCGCCACAAAAGACCCACGAGAGTTTTCATTGCATTTACCACCTCCACATCTTCTTCCACTATTACAAAACAATTTAACAGTATATTTATAAAACTAAGCTTAACCTAACAAAATTAACAAAAAATATGTGACCATTCTACGCAACACCTTTTTTCTCTACAAGAGGGGGTCCGGGCCGTGAAAGGTCGAAAAAGGTCATCTCCGCGGTCACTTTCTCTTAAGCCGCTTCCCCCCCTCCACCTCACTCAACCCCTGCTCCACACATCACACATCAAAAACGCTGGGATACACACAAAATAACAATGACTCCTTTAATGTCTTAAGTCACTTCGTGACAGTCCTCCCTACCAAAAAAAAAAAGAAAATGGGTGGGGGAGAAAGATACCGCACATTTTCTTAAGCTGGATACTTAACGTGCAAAAAAAAAATGGACTATTAAAGTTCTGAAGGAACAAAACAAAACTAGCGTTGTGGAGAGCATTGCCAAAAAAAAAAAACAGTTCAGCTTGTTCAGAGGCGGGTAACAGCACAACAGGGCGTATAAAGCCCATACGCAACATGGCGTCAATCTCCCTTTGAATGAGCGGAACCTGTCGAGGGTGTACTCGGTAAGGTGACTGCTTAACAGGCTTCGCTCCATCAACGTCTATGTCATGGACTACTTTCGTATTCCGCCCAGGGCTGTCCTTAAAGACCTCAGGGAACTGGTCCAAAACAGCGAGCACACTGGAGCGCTGCTCCGCTGTCAAATGGTCCAGCTCCTCCTGCAAGGCGGCTCTCGCAGCCCCATTCTCCTGCCACGCCCCTACTGAGGACATCGACAAGGTACTGGCCACGGCCGTTTCCTCCTCCTCTTCCTCATCAGGTATGCAAGGACCTGAGAGACAAACGGCAGTGCCAGATAGGCCTCCCGAGGAAGAGTCGACAAAGCCCTTAAGCATGTTTACATGACATAAACGCTGCTGGCGACGACGACCTGGGGTAGACACCACATAGTTGGTATCACTCACCTTCTTGTGCACCTCGAACGGTCCCTGAAACTTGGCTTCAAAAGGATCCCCCCGATGCGGCAAGAGTACTAAGACTCTGTCGCCTGGAGAAAATTCCCGTTGCACTGCTCCCTTTCCCTTGTCAAACCAATGCTTAGCACGAGTTTGACTCTCATCAAGATGTTCAGCTGCCAACTGCCAACAACGTAAAAGCTTGTGCCTAACCCCTCCTATCCATTCCAACAAGCTGAACTCTCTCTGGTCTGCTCCCAACAACGACTCCTTAATATGGGTCAGAGGACCTCTCACCTGGTGGGCAAATATTAATTCGAAAGGACTGAGACCAGTACTCTCTGAAGGGGAGTCTCTCAAGACAAACAAGACATAGGGAAGATTGTCATCCCAGTCAGTATCAAACTGAAGGGCAAACTTGTGCAGGATGCTTTTCAGAGTTTGGTGGCTACGCTCCACCACACCTTGAGTCTGGGGGTGGTAAGGACTGCTCACGGAGTGCTTAATTCCTAGAGACTTACAAAAATCATTAAAAAACCTACCACAAAAATAGCTAGCACCATCCGTCTGCACCTTACAAGGTACTCCAAAAAAAGAGACAAACATTGTTAAATTTCTACAAATTGCCTCCGCTGTAATCCTTCTAAGAGGTACAGCGTTAACATACCTCGAGGCTGCGTCAACCATGGTGAGGAGATACTCATTCCCTCTCTTGGTTTTCTTTAGTGGGCCAACGACGTCCACTTGGATGGTGGTAAATGGTTCCGGCAGGTGAGGAACCTTGACCAGAGGATCCGGTTTGATTTTCTGGTTCGGCTTCCCCATGCGTTGGCAGATCAGACACTCCTTGCAATGCCTGGCCACCTCTGCCCGAATCCCTGGCCAGAAGTACAAACGGGTTAACTTCCCGAGCGTCTTCCTGACCCCCAAATGTCCGGCAAAACGTCCATCATGGGCCACTTCCAGCAGGGCCTGACGGTACTGGACCGATACCACCAGTTGCTCCACTGAGGCCCACGCGGCATCCTCCTTCTGGAAGGTGGGCGGCAGCCACCTCCTAAACAGTACCCCCTCTTTAAGGAAGTACATGGTAGTCGGCGCGACATCCCTCTGCTGCGTCAGCGCCTGCTCCATCATGGTCGTCAAACTCTCGTCCTCCCTCTGCGCGGTGATCAAGGCCTCCCTTCCCTGGCGCACATTACCTGAGGACAAACAAGGACCGGCCGAAAGAGGCTCGGCAAACAGGGATGAAATATTGAGGTCCCCGACCTCGTTACCTTGGGTAGAACTCTAGGAAACTGGGGACTCTGGAGTTTGGGCGGCGTTACTCATGCTGCGAGTCACAGCACAAAAGGGAAAAACTTGGGGCATATTGGCCTCCAGTTGTTCCAAATCTGCGGAGGCACTAGGCTCTTCCTGCAGGACCAGAGGAGGGGTTCCTCCCATTCTTTCCCCGGCCAAATCATTGCCTAAAATGATGTCCACCCCTTTTACGGGCAACTCAGGCAAAATCGCAACTGGAGCCTCACCCTTAAAACAGTCAGACTCTAAAAAGATCCTGACCAAAGGTGCCGAATTACGGCCCCCAATGGAAGACAAGATTACCCATTCTCCTGTCTTCCCTCCAGTAATCACCCCTGCCCTCAGTAAGGTCTGTAAAGCCCCCGAGTCTCGGAGAACATTCACGGGGCGAGTTACCCCGCCACCGGTTACAGACCCCCTCGAAACAAAAGCCTTATATCCAGCGTCCGGCTGGACCGCCTTGTCTCCAGTAGTAGTGAAGTGTCCTCCCTCTCCTGGAGTAGGGAGCACACAACCCACTGTCATTGTCTCCACCTCCGGGGACTTTTGAGTGGCCAACACTGCCTTCGCCGGCTCCTTAGGCTGGAGCCTGTGCCAGCAATAGTCTGCCTTATGTCCGGTCTTCCCACAGAACGAACAATTAAATATTTCCCTCTGCCGACCTGGCGACGCGGGCTTCGAAATACCCTTGCCTTGAGGGGGAGGGTCAAGGGGGGGCTGGTGCGCTCCCTTCCCTTTATGTTGGGGGAAGCTGGATCCCCCACCACCTGGACGGGAACCAGAGATGTAGCTGTCTTTCTTGGCTAAGGCATAGTTGTCTGCTATGGTAGCAGCTTCCTCTGCCGTGGTGATGTTTCTCTGAGCCAAGTGAGATGCTACGTCCCTGTCCACGACCTGTACAAATGCCTCAATCAAAACTAACTCTACTAGCTGGTCATAGGACTCTGCGTTCTTCGACCGGCACCAGCTCACAAAAGCCTCACGCTTCGCCCTAGCCAACTCCAAATGGCTTTGTCAGGGTTCTTTCTCAGAGCCCTAAACTTCTGCCTATAAGCCTCAGGCACCAGAGAATAAACCTGAAGGACCTGCTTTTTAACCTTTTCATAGGAGCAAGCGTCCGTATCACTCAGCGCCATATACGCTTTCAGTGCCTTACCCTTGAAGCTTTGCTGCAAGAGCAAGGTCCACTGATCTCTGGGCCATGAGAGACGAATGGCAAGCCTCTCGAAACTGTTGAAGAAGGTGTCTACACACCCTTCATTAAAAGTGGGTATAAGCCTAATGGCCTTCCCCAAATCAAACATAGGAACACTGGAGCCGTTGTTCCCAGCTGCCCCTAACTCAGCCAAACGCACCTGAGTTTCGGCAAGCCTCAACTGCAGCTCCAGCCGCCTAATCTCTGGGTCAACCTGGTGCTCCCTGAGCCCCTCGTCCATCCTATCACCTTCAGTCTCCGAGTGGAGAGACTCACTCTCGACCCCAACCAAACAGATCTGTTGAAGCACAAAGCTAACAAGGTCTGCTTTCAACAGTTGGTAATAGTCTGTAGCCCCTAAATGGGTAGCGATTAACCGTAACTCAGGTACTGTTAATCCGCCTACCTCTTCGGGCGTTGGCTGGTTACCCACAAAACTCGCCGCGTCTTCGTCAGTCACGATACGCATGATGCCGAAAGACCGCGATAAACACAAAAAAAATGGCTTATGTAGTCACTCGTGATCCTGGCGAGGTCGCCAACTGTCATGCCCCCAACTCCAACAACAAACTTTTCCTTCTCCTCTCGTTCTTGACGTTACACTTTAAAAGCAAATGAATTTAAAATGAATGAGGAGGAAACTTAATTACCAGGTTCAAAAGGGGGGTTTAAGAAATAAAGTTAAAAAAAAAACAAGTAAACAAACTACACTAGATTTATTTACAAGTTAATATTTATATAAACAACGGAAATTTAATTCAAAAGATGATCTGTCTACCAGAAGGGTAGTTAATTACATTGAAAGTAATTAATTAAAAGAGAAACAAATACAAAAATACACAAGATCACGAGTATTCTACAATAAACCACAATAACACAAACACAAAACAAATAAACACCAAACAAATAAACACCAAACACCTAAGTTAATTGATTGAGGCACAGGTCGGGAAACACAAACACAAACACAAACATAAACACAAACACAAAAATAAACACACACAAAGAAATAAATATTATAATTGGAGAGAGAGAAACGAGGCAAAATAAAAATACTCAAATACCCAAACTTATTTCACTCCCTTACGTTACTAAAACAATCCCCTACTCAAACAAGGGAAGAAAAATAGATGATGGGTAAAAAAAATGCGCGAAGCAAACCCAAACAAATACCCACATCAAAAACCCTGTAACGTAAGAAGAAAAGTAAACGGTAAAAACACACAACACAGGCTTCACTCTCAATCTCCAATTAAAACGCACAATACTCACGCCATACCTCCGACACCGCTCCGACACAACCTGTACCCTCTGCGCGGTGACCTGAACTATACTGTCCCGGCGCTGGGTCACCCGGCCTTATATAGGGGGACGCGACCCACGCCACGCTTACCCAGGCCCCGTGGTGTGAAATAAACCCTATACAAAAGAAACTACTCTTTAACTTATCTAACTTAACATTATTTTTACATTAAAACATAGCAGATGAAAATACAAATATATAGCCGAAATTACAACACGCTCGCTCTTTTAACAACAATGTTAGAGCTAAAAAATATAGAATGGGTTGTAACGCTATATAAACTATCCTTAAAATTATAATAAAAATATAATGACCTTAAATTAAAATAGCAGTTCCTAAATAAAACATAATAATAGAAATATATAGTTTCCCAACTCTCCAATGCGCCACAAAAGACCCACGA